>VOMN01104417.1:0-13973 GCA_014899125.1 Orchestia grillus | reverse complement strand
ACGATCGAATAAGAAGTTACTCAAATTAAATGAAAAAATATTTATGCCTGTGACTATTAGAAGTTTAAAATTGTTCTTAGTTCAAAGGAGTAGGTATATAAATCCCTGATTGTAACAAAAAAAAGTTTTTCATTTATCTCTCAATGTGCTCTGTATCACGTTCAGCAGGTCGTGTACTCAGCAACATTACAAACAAATATGTTTCTTATTTTCTTCTGTCAAACACATGTCTCTCAAAAAAAAGCATACAAACATTGGAAAGATCCTTTTAAAATTTATTCAATGACCGAAGTGTCCAAAGTTACTGCAGAGTGCTATTAAAATGCAAAGTTTTTGAATTAACTATAATTTTAAATACATTTTGCGCCAGTCAAACCTAATGTGTGAATACTTTTCACATCCTTCACCCCACCAGTAGTTGTAAGGCATTGAGAACCCAACGTAGAAACGTGTTGGAATCAATAAAGGTTCTTTTTTAATACCATAAGCTATTCACAATTAGAGGACAATTTGCTCTCGAAAGAACCTACAATTATTTTATTCCATCTACGTTCTTGTTTTATATCTCAGTCATGCTAGATTTCATTCTTAATTTACTCACATTACGTCTGATACACTAATATTTTTCATATTTTATTATTTTCGAGCAACAACACGTTTGCCGAGCAAAGCTTGGTCTAAATACCATTCTATGAAATTTACTACTAGGCTAAACAGATGTTGTGTGTGTCTGTGTCTTAGTATTTGTAGTTGTAAACATTGGACAGAGGTTGTTTTGCGTTGTTAAGGTCGTCGTTCTGTGAAAGCTGAACTCTGTGTCTAAATAATTCATTAGCTCTGATTTTAATTCAGCTTTAAGGGGGAAAAAATTATTCGTTCAAGTATATACTTTAGCCGGTAAAATGTCAAAGAAAGCTAAGGTTACGGAACAAATGAAGTTTCTTCAAGAGTTTGAAGACCAATCGGAGAGCGATGATGAAGCTATTGGGCAAGTTGTAAGTTTCGTTGTTACTTGTAACTAACATTAGTTTTTATTTGCATTAGTTTATATTCCTTATTATTTCCATATTTATTTGAGATATTATTATTATTTTGTACAAAATTTAGGCTATTGTAAATTGCAGTTGTGGTAGTTTGTATTACTAGCATTTTCAAATACTTATATGTCAACCACTAATGTCGAGAAAGTGGTCCAAAGCTACAGGCACATTCTATACCTTTTTGATATGGCAAGTTTGTGGATGAGTTTTTCTGAATAATATCTCTTAATTTAATTTAAAACGATAATGGCTATCATGAGCAATTTTCAAAAAACGTTAAAATTAAAACCTGCTTTCCTACCATTGATATTTGATGGCTCATTAAGGACAGGATTGTAATGTTAATTTTACATAACCCTTGTGATAACTCTAGTCAGAATGTGTAAAAATGTAACCCTAATTTTCTAGAGTTTATATCATTGTATTCTCTTAATATGAGAAAATTTCAAATCTTTTTATATAGCTTTTCTTCTATGGCATTTGAAAATAAGTTTCTATCACTTTAAATTTTTTATTCAATGATCCACAATTGAAGGTTGTACAATGAATAAAATGCCTGCATTTGGCTGTAGTACAGGAAATATTAACAAGGTTCTATACTGAAGATGTAATTTTACATATTGGCAGGGTGTTGGCCTTTGGTTCACTTTATATAAGTCAAAATTTTCCAGTTTTACAATTGGTGAAAGAAGATCAGTCTTACTGAGAAATAGGATGGGGATGTCTATTGGTTGTTGTAGGAAGTTACTCTCTGATGGTAGTTTCCCTTAAGGGTTATAGGATAGGCAATAAGGTTAGATAATAAGATTTATATACCCAATGTTATGGGGATTGGTTATCCTAGAGGAGCATTGTTAGGTTACTTGAGATACTGCTAAATATTTAGGACTTTTATCTTTTGTGCTCACTTAGCTCCCTTCAATTTTCCTACCGTCTTTACTATCACTTCTTTCTTATTTCTTTCTCTTCCTTCTTAATTTGCTGTATGTATAAGACAGTATGTTTAGGCACCTGTATATGAAAACACCTGTACATAGATTCCACATTTTCTAGTTCATACTAAGTGGTACCTTATTCTCTTTGCATTCTTTATACCACATTTCATTTTGGTAGGGAACTGTGAACTAAATAATAATTAATCAATATGGAAGCAGTTACCACCTGGATGCAGGGGATTATATAACATAAGATGTTTGTACCTGCTTTATTTTTATTTTTGTGGGCTTTTGGAATTAGCTGCTAATATTTTATGTACAAAACAACTTCCGTGGACTCATGAGCTTATTTTTTCAGAATTTTTCTTTCCATAAAATCATCATTATGATATAAAATCACCATTACCTTGTCTATAATTTTAGAAAATTCATGTGCACTTCAAACCAGTGAACGCTATTAGTTTATAAATATCAAATTCTGCCTCATTAGACACTAATCTCTAAGCCATTTGTGCTTCACTTCTAAATCTTGTTAAATTTATTTCAAACTAGAAAGTAAGATTGATATTAACTTTGCTGCGGCCAACTGCGTAGAGCGTTCTTTTGATTGCACAGCTTTCGTTTTGGTACCATTGGACAAAAATTTCTCTTTTGGTTGGCAAAAACCTATTTTCAAAGGGTTTAGATGCATAAAAAAAGTTACCCAAAAAATATTAAACCTATTTCTTTACTAATAGATCTTAGTGATACAAAACTCTATTGAAATTAGAGCCACTTTTTTGTCAAGGCAGTTTTGACTACCACTATTATGCACAATACATTATGTCAAATTAACTAAACAAACTTATCCTACCGCAATGTATCTAAACCTAATGTAACTTAACAACTGGGAGGAAGCACCATAGATGTCAGGTTGTACATAATGAACTAAAATTTCTCCAATATTTCCTGAGGTAAATATTAATCAGAAGTTGCAAACACTGAAATAGCACTAATTTTATTTGTATGTCAATCAGAGATAAATAATAAATTATTACATCTTTTGATATCTTCATATGACTTGTTTCCATTTTTCTACCTTTCAATGGGACCTTTAAGAGAAAATAACTTCAAAAATGGTGCAGAACATGTTACAACTGCTTAGAATAGACTAGTTTGGTTGCAATGTGGGCCACTTTTTGCAATATACTCATAATTTGCTCATAAAGTACCCCAAATGAAATCAAAATGTATATCAAAAATCCAATGGAGATGAGAAACATGGACCTTTTAATATACTGTAAAATAGAGATATTTGTACTCAAGCTGCTTGTAATATTTACATTCCCTAAACAATTATTTGTATAAATCTACCTCCAACATTAAACTTACTCTTGTTGAACACCAACATATTGCATCATTAGAAATACTTTATAGATGAAAGAATTTTTCTCCAGTGTATCAGAAACCTGTACTTTGATGAAGTTTAAAGTGTGATAAAAATAATGGATAAATATTTATAAATCTTAGTTTTTTGTTTTCAATTATACTTGCCAAGTTTGATGTTAAATACTTTTTAAATAATAATTCTTAGAGTGTTTGATAAAATAATTTTCAAAATGTTGAGCTTAGTTTGAACCTGAACCTCACCAACTGTGGAAATAAATATTCAAATTGTGAAAATGACATGAATATAGATACTTTTAAATTCAATGATTATGCATCCATAATTAATCATTATGTAATAGTTCTAAAATTACCTTTAAATCATTTTCATAGATAAATATTCTTGAAATAATAAATACATAAGCCAGAAAATGAACTAAAAGATTATTCCACATTGTCACCCTGACCCCTCAATTTAAAAACGTCTGTTAGTGTTCTCTGCTATTCATCTGAGACGCAGTAAAAACTGGAGACTTTTTGCTAGTGCATGCTTATTTGGGTCTTGTTGGTCAGGTTGTGCATTATACTTATTAGTTGACATGTGCCTTAGTGTAAATTTTAATGCAAAGATTCATATGCCACACATGTAAAATTTAATGTATAAATCACTCATAACTACCAGAAGGGCTTCACTAGGGTAGCAGACTAAAAAGCAGCTAGTTGATAACTATAGCTATGCAGATTGAATTAAGGGTAATTCATTTGAGATTAATGGAAGACTACAAGCACATTTTTAAATATTTAAAACACGAACTTTTAACCTACTAAATCTCTAAAGTTTTTTTATACTTTATTCATTGAATGTAATGATGTATTACATTCAATAACACTATGAATAAACTTTTAGTTTTCAAGTTATTTATGGAATTTCCTAGTCTACAATAAGTAATTGCCAGTCACCACTGTTTGCGAGACGCACAGTGAGCCATCGGCAGTTACCACCTGGATGTGTGAATGGGCGGTTATGCAGTTAGCTTCTAGCTGTTGGTATGTTACTTAATATGAAATTTCATAGATTCTTAGACTTGTATTCTCAGAAATTATTTTGCTATGAAATTGTTATTGACTTGAATTACACCCTCACTACAACAAACCCTTCACATGTGCTAAGCACAGGAATGTGAACCTCCTTGACCTAGGAAAAGTGAGCCAAATGTAAGCATTCTTTTCTCAGTTTCTGAAATTATCCCCTGGTGAGAGGTGTTTAAACTTCAAGTTATTCAGCTACTAAGTTTTCACTGCAGATGCTCAGTAATAATGTGATGTTACAAATGCTGAGGCTAGTACAGGTGTTCTCTGTTTAATGGTTTTTGTAGAATTACTGCTATGAATGAGCTCTGAATTCAGTGCATTTTTGTGTACTTCTAAGAAACAATATTATCATGATTTAACTTTAATATAAATATCAATGTAAATATTGCTATTTGTTCTGCCATGCAAAATCATTTTCAGATCTTGAAATTGTACAAATGATTGCTGAAATTATCTCTGACCCTGGTCAATGCTTCGAAGGGTACAATGCAGTCAGGATTTTACTGCTAACAATGAACATGGCAATAATGCTTCACTGAATGAAAGAGAAGTTTGTAAGTTTCCATTTGTACTTTTTTTAATGCATTATATTTTGACTGTAGTTTCTTAGGTTGATACCTTTGTTGATGGTACTACTAGTGTTTTTTTTTTTGCAGGTGAATGTCAATTTTGAGGGCTTCACTCCCCAAGAAGAAGACTTCCATGGCATCCAGCGATTGTTGGCGCAGACCTTCAGGGGTTTGGATGTCAACATTTCAGATGTGGCAGACTTAATTATTCAGCAGAACTTTGTTGGTTGTGTGATAAAGGTAATTATTTCTTGTATTATTTCCATATAATTCTGGATTTTGGCATTGGCCCTACTTGTAAATGAAAACTATTTTTGGATGTTAGAGTACCTATTATTTTAAATGCTAGTGACTTAAGCATTAAAAGTTGTTTCTTATTTCTCTCATACTTGCTGAATGATAAAACCTTAATAACTCATAGTATTTTTGAACTGGTACAAAGTCTATTTATTATTTTGCCTGAGGAACTACTGACAATCAGCTGAAATTGATGTTTGTGCTGTCATTATGTGTACTGTAGAAATGTGTTGTAATATTTTTACCATTCAACATCATATCTTGTCAGTTGTTGTTAAACAGTTTGTGTAAATATAATTTATTAGTCTAATTTTGCAGAAATGATTATATAATTGTGAATTTTAAACTGCATTGTACCTATTCAATATATAAATTAGTGTGAATATATTTCAGGACTTTCTTTTGATGTTCTATAACAGTTTCCTAGTCCAGTATCTTAGTATATCTGAGAAAGGGCCAAAAAAAATTAGGCATAAATTAAAAGACTAAAAAAATGTAATGACTGTATTAAAATAACTGGTTGGTTGGATGATGCTCTGCACCTTGCAGGGCTGTAAAGTAGAAGGAAATGTATGATAAAACTTAGCCATGGATGTGTTTGTTAGTTTTGAGTTTTTTTTTTAATATATCTCTCTCTATATCTGCAGACAAATTACCTTTTTTCCACTTCGTCATTGGTGTATAGTATCACAAATTGATTAGTATTTGACACGTTACCTGCAATATGACCTACTGGAGGGTGATTTTATTGCTATAAAAATTGAATAGCATCGTCGTAGGTAACGTGCTAACAATGTTACAAGTGTGTTGTTTCCATGAAATCTAAATGAGTACTTATTGATCATTTTTCTGATGTCAGTATTCCTGATAGTTTCAAATTCATTGTTCAACTTATTTTCATTTGTTACAGGAGGTCATTGACGACGACAAGGAAGCCATGGAAGTTGATGATGATGCGCTCGAGGGAGAACCAGACACCGAGAGCGACTACATCTTCGGTATAAACACAATCCTCAATGTCTCTCACAAAAAAGTAAGTTTGCCTGATTTCTGTTATTTTGAACAGTGACTGTGTACATAGTCCCAGCCCTCCTTTGAACTTCGATTGATTGTGTGCTGAACTAGATTGTCATGTGCATGTTTTGTGCTTGCTGCCTCTTTCTGATCATAGTCTTCTCTTTGATTCTGCTCGGCTCAACGTGCATAAGTATATGGTTGGCCTAAAAATGCATTCAGTTTTCACAGATTCAGACATCCTTGAACTCCTTCACATACACCCTTAGATTACACATTTTAACCCAAGGCCAAAGTCGGTTGCAGCCGTCGTCATGCGTGAAGGTGTTAAAAACTGGATGAACTTTAGGGTTAGCTAATGATGTTGATTGTCAATCTTATGCACCATCCTTTCGTGATGGTGCTAACATGTCTAGAACGACTGCAGAGCCTTTATTATTTTTGTATGAATGTGCTCTCAATTTTTTTCGTGTTTGTGGCAAGCCTGTAGTTTGGTTTTCTATTTTTTGGCACTATTGCTCAAATGCCGGGCTTTCTATTGAAAATCTTCCTACTTGCAAATAGGAAGATTATCCTTAGAATTCACCATAAAGTCGTTCATTTTGATCAATGTGGCCATTGATTCATTTTGTCATTTTAATACAAAAAATATTAGCAGAACTCGGTAACTCTCAAAATGCATCGGGATTTAAAATGGAGTAAACTTGACCTGGGTGGCAGAACGTTCGAACCACAGTAACGTTCATGTGCCGAAAGTTGTACAGAATTGCATTGCCTTGGAGTGTGTGTAGCTTGGAGACTTGGCACTTCTCGGGATTTGGATACTCTTTCTTCGTTATTTAATTCAAGAAATTAGCGGTATTTCGTTGCCACTCTCAATGAAATATGCATTGGTTGTTGCATGGGCGATAGTTGGGGGCTATCTTAATTTTTCCTGCTTCTCTGCCTCTGTCATGGGTTAGGCCAAGATGCTGTATGTTTGGTCCTCTTTGTATGTTTTTTCACTTCCATTTTTTCCCCTCTCTTCACCTTCTCGTCTTCTCATGATGGTCATTTTCAGGTTGTGGTGAGCTAAGCAAACTGAGATTTTTCAATTTTACTCCCATCTGTCGCTATTTATGTAGAAAATATTTGCTGCATTTCATCAGGGCTATAACTTTCATCTGAAAAAGTAGTTGAAGCCTGGTGACAGAGCATTTAGAGTAATTATGATATCTTACTCGGGATATTATTTTCTGTATCTTTCAAAGATTAAGATGAGTTTTGCTGCAGAATTTTGGGTCAGTGAACTAAATGTTATGATGTCTTTACAGAAGCTTGAGATGGAATGTATCAAGAGTCTGCGGAAAGGCCTCCTGAAGCGCTGCCAAGACAGCAAGTGTAGCGACGATGTCAAGCAACAGTTCGCATCTATCTTAGAGAACTCATCACAACACGTGGGCTTCCTCATCAATGAGAGACTTGTCAATCTTCCTGCAGACATCGCCTTGCCTGCGTTCCGTGCTTTATTGTGAGTTTTCGTTAATTGGATTTTTCAGCTTGTTTTTTCTTGAAAGTGTCCGCTTCAGGCTTAGCGAGGGTCAATAGAGGCACTTGAATAAATTCTGATCAGGAATTGAACCCTAATGAATTTCAATGTGATGAAGAATCATTACCTTGTCGTTTTGATGGAGGTCATCAGTTTCACATTCATTTTATGGATTATTAGACGATCAAATGGGTGCCGTGGTTTGAATACAAGTGAGCTGGCTTTTCATTCGGACTCAAGCCCAAGCCCCAAGCATTGTTGGGCTGAGTTTTGGAGGGACTACAATGTACCCTGATTAAAGAAAATCAAATTATAGATAGTCAGAACCCTATTTTCCCAGGTCATCCCATGTGTAGAAGTGGGTGCCAGCTTGGCAAGGTAACCGCTAGTACGTCCTGTCCTAACGTGTTCACGGTCGCTGTCCAGGTGGCCGGCCGTGTTTTCACACGGTCAGCGCAGTAGACAGTAACCGTGTGAACGCAACTACCACGCCGTCATCGTGTGTCGGTAGTGATCGTTCACAGGTTTATTATCAGGCATTTCTAAATCAATGGGCGTTTTATCTTTTGCATAAACTTCATTCTATAGAATATTTCTTTCCACGTCTTTGTTCTCATTAGATGAAACAGTTTCTACCACCATAAATTACTCTTCATTACACCGAGTCATTTTGGCTTTGTACGAGTCTTGATTGATTATCAACGTTATTGGGTCTTTACCCTCCCCTTTCGTACTTATATTTTCACCATCGTGCTGCCGTTTTACTCCTCCACATGTTTTTCTGGATCTTAGAGTTGTACTCGTACAGCTTTTCACTTATATTCTCGTGCTATATTCCAGGTTTAGGCAGTGCTCATTTTACCAGATATTTTATCTTCTCCAGGAAAGAAATGGAGGAATCGAATGCCATCGGAATGCCTTTCAAATTTTCTCACGTTATTTTGATTGCAAAAACGCACAAAATCCAAACGTTGAAGTCCAAGAAGAAGCAGCGCAAACTTCAGGGTGGAGGAGGTCCTTCGGCGTCTGTGGAACAGATTGGGCAAGACAGGAAAGAACTCTATGATAACTCTGAGGAACAGTCTTTTGCTGAGGTAAGGTATAATACCTAGGCTTTTCAGACAGTAGAGTACAAATATTCCTTACCTAGAACATGATTGTCTGTTTAAAGTTTGGGAATATCTCCTGTGCCGAAAGAGGAGATGGGCACGCTTGCTAAATTTTTAAAGCTCGTACTGTACATGATGTTTTTTTTTTTAACTCTCGTGTCGTGCGCGTTGGAAGCAAAACAGTGATGCAGTCATGGAAGTACTCTCAAAATTGCGGTCATTTATCGCTCTGTATATTCGGTTTTCTTAGAAGTACTGTTCATTAGTAGCGTCATAACATTTTGCAAAATTCGAGAATTCGTTCTCTGTAAAAATAGCTCATAAAATAGTTACAAGAATTTCGTTTAGTAGTGCCGCTCTCATCGAAATCGTCGAACGCATTTAAACATTTTGTTTTCATTCTAAATTTTAGGTGGCGTCTCTGAGCTTCGAGTACGGAGTTGCTGACTGCGATTCGCTGCTGGCCGAGTCCTGGAACGAGCAGGAAGCGGACAAGCATGCCAGGCAGCCCTTCCGGAAGGTTCTGGTTGTGCCTACAGACAAAATTGTGGAAGCTGTGGAGAAAGCTGAGAGTCAGCTCGACGAATGACGCAGTTGTCGATTGACTAACTGCATGAGCTGTGATAAATATAATTTCACGTGAATTGATATTTTCCTCTCCTTTCTCCTGTTTTCGGTGATCTGACAAACTGTTGCTTATCGTCGTGGGTTGTTATAGAGATGGATAGCATTTGAATCTTTTATGGACATGAGGTTGTCATAGTATAGGCATTTATGTATCCTATACTTATAGTTGATGCGATTGTCTGCTCTCTCATTCAACTCGCTGACCCACAACACCACAAAATTTTCAGCGCTTCAAACAATGCACATATAATGACGATGTTGAGCTTTACACGCTACATTCGATTGATGAAGACGTCTGCAGATTAAAATCCCTGTGATTAGAACTACCAAGATTCCGGCTGCCGTAGCATAAAGATTTGCCAACGATTACCAAACGCTGGCTCCGTAGACATCAAAGGAGTCCGTTGGCTTGGTCGCTGGTCTGAGACAATTATCAATTCAAAATTTGATTATTCAGCGCAAGTAACTGTTCTTCGTACCAGTATTTTGGGTACGGATATTATTACACAGTACTGGTTGCGGTTGCGAAAACAAAAAACTGAGCAACATCAGAGCGTACATAGCATTGTGTTAGGAGAGTAAACACAGTGCTCCAGGAATTACAAGTCTGATGATTGTTTCGGAGATACACTTATACACTTAAAATCAATGTGAGCGAGGGAAAACAAAATCAAGGCAAGTTGATTCTTCTTCGTCCTAATAACCAGTGGAAGGGCAAAGACTTAAGCAACGTAAATAAAGGGATTTCATTCAAATCAAAAAGCCTTTTGTACGCGACCATACGTAGAGACTTGAATGCAGTGACCGTAGGTCTAATGCTCTTCACTGGTAGACATTAACTTACTTGAAGAGATTACGAAGCGATTGGTTCGTATACTTTAACTGAACACCAAAGCTACATATGTTGACAGCAATAATGCAGTACGGAGGCATTGACAAATGGTTTCTTCTGCACCGTGAGCGAGCAGCTGGAATTGACGCACTGCTGAGTTGGTAGTTCGAAGGGAATCTCTTAACACTTACCAAGCATTTACAGTAGCTCGTTTACCATGTTGAATACTAGAGAAAGAGTCTACTATGAAAATGTTGTTTTATGAAGATCTGTAATCCGAGCTTCTAAATAACAGCGGATGTCGTTAACATATTGCAATTAAGATTATTCTCTTTTAAACTTTCCGTAACTCTTCTTTTCAAACGAGTCGCCTTCACCTAGAAACACGGCGAAGAGCGGAATAGAAAAGAGAAACAAAGTTCAGATGAGTTTTGTACGTATGCAAAAAGAGAGATATTTATTCATGCTTTTAAGTTATAAAACAGATGTGTGGCGGCCTGAAAATGTACACAACTAAGATACCCGACAAATGGGCTATCACAATGTCGTAGAAGATTCACTCATATCACTATCTATGTTTCCCTTTTAGAATTCACGATGTTTCGGGCCTGTGAGTTCATTGTAGTTTCGCACGAAATAATGCTCGCAACTCGCACCCACGACGCACGCAAACGCGCAGTGATTGGCCCAGTATTGAAATACTTCTCCGCGCGGATCGACAAGTGACCTATTCGCAGAAAAAAGAATCAAGAAGGCACCCTCCCGTACTGCATAAAGCACAAATTTGAAATTAGTTCCAGTAGAAATTGTTTTTCAAATCATGTATGTAAGTTTTATTTTATAAGCCATCTTATCGATCTTGGCGATGACGCCACGAGCAGCCGATAAACATTTACAAATGTTTACAAAAGTCTTCGATAGCGTTTTTATCGCCCAGCATGTTACCATGCTTATAAAGAACATAATAATCTAGAAGAAAATATTGATTGCACTGATTAACAATCTCTTGGCAATCGTTTGGGGTGCAAGAACAGATATTTTTTATGCAATCTTCTACGATCTCGAGTTCTGGAAGGAGCGGACGTTGCACGCTGACATTCTGTGAATAAATTCAAATTTAATTTTTAAATTTCGAAAGAAATTTATCCAGTGCGGAACATTATTGGTGCAAAGCCTTTTCCATGAGGTTTGATATACTCAGGTTTCGAGAAGTTCTACGACGATGCTACAAACCCGCTACCTAACTTTTCTCATCTTTTCACTTTGGCTCTGTGGATACCACACCACGCATAACTCGTGGCAGTGCACGCCCCTCGAACGAGACGATTTCAGAGAATACTTGGATAGAAAGAACATTCTAAAGAAACTTTCGTGGATTTTCTCATTGGTGTGGACCTGGATCGTCAATATATTTCACGTGTGTGCCTTCTTTTATCTCTTGCTGAATTGGCAAGAAAGCAACGACATCATCGACGCTATAAGCGCGTTGTGGTTTTTGTTTCCAACGGTTATTTCAATAGGATTTACTATTTGCTTCCACCAGCACCACCGACAATTAGAAAAATTGATTAACAGAGCAAGGACTTCGGCACAAAAGCTTGAAGATAATGGGTATACATATCTTAACTTAATTGATGCAATCAGCATAATTGCTCTTTATTGTCTTTTCACTTGTGCAATTGTCATAGTCTCTGCAAAGACAAAATTATCTCGACTTCTTCCAGTGGAACTTTTTCCAATTGGTATTAATATAATGCACGTCGGCGTCCTCTACAGTGTATTTTTGAAGATATTCCATAAAGAATATGTGCATCTCTCAGGAGAATTGCGTAAATTTCGCTCATCTACAGATTACTGTGAAACCTGGAAAGAAACTAAATTTTCGGCAATTAAACTTTTGAAATCAACTGAAGAAGAAAATGAAGATCATCTCCCCATTGTGGATGCAAATGACCGTTGTGTATTGGAAAACGATTTTTTCCTTGCTCTGGAGGGGGATCTGCTTTTCTTAGAAGACAGCTTAGAGTTGATACAAACCTGCTATTCTTGGCCGCTATTCTTGAAGAATATTTTGTTTATGGCCGTAGTTAGTTCAGGTCTGTTCACCTTGCTTGACAGTTTTGTTCGAGTGGTCACCTGGCAACCATTGTGTTGGGTGGCGCTTGTAACTGCATTTGCTTTCACGATTGCGGTCTTAATGGTGCACACTGCGGCGGAGCAAATAAACCAAGCGGTAAGTACTTCAAAATACGAAACGCTCGAGAAGGCATAATATGAATGATTTTTGAGCTGGGAACTTGTCATTTTAAAGTTTTTGATAGAGCATTGTTTCGAGTTCAGAATACAAAACAACTTGACATCAACTATTCAGTATGAAACGGGTTACTTCGTGTCCAACGGCTTTAAGAATAAAATTACCTTTAGAACTTGCTTCAATTTTTGTTCGAATCTTGCTACTAAAACGATGAATCACGATTTGTAGAGATTTGTTTAAACTCATGAACAGAGTATAGCTATTCACTAAATTGACAAAAGATAAAAATTCATCTTCTGCCTCCTGATATTTCTCCGCAGCGCCTCCAGCTCGCCATGGAGCTCCGCAAACTCCTACATCTTCACAAACGTTCTGTGGATGCCGGCAAATCAGCGAACGATTCGAGTGCTCTGGTACAGTACCATCTTTCAAATCACGGCGAAAAATATTTCATCCATTCATCCTAGAATAAGGATTTCTGAGTATGCATAATTTTCCGTTAGTGTACCAAAACATGAACTCTTTGAGCCCGCATCATTTCCGTGTTCCTTCAGAGTGTATTCAGTTTTTAATTAGTCGTTAGTCAAGGAAACTATTTTTTAGCCTGCCTAGCACAAAAATTTCAGCTCTTTATGAAATATGAGTAACATTTATTTTTTTTTTATTCGAGGTGGATGGTTATCAAGATGTAAAATCTACAGCTAAAACTTAAAGTTGGTCTCTGGAAGACGTTGTATGCATGTGAAGTGGAAGCGATATGAGAGTATTAAACTTTTATTTGGGTTTGTTTCCAGGGCAGAGAGGTGCTGGCCATCGTTTCCGTCCCCTTCGAATTTTCAATGGCTGGNAGTTGCTTCAAATATTTTACTTAATTAACTACATGTTTTTAAAATCAGCTAAAAATACAATAAGGTGATGGCTCACAGAAATTTAAACTACATCATTTATTCCGCTGCCAGTCTTACTGTGTTTCACGAGAAGTTCATCAGATCTTTCATAAAAATGGGCAACGACTGCAGTTATACAACAAAGGATTTAGCATCATTTCTTCTCTGGGGTCTCGTTTTAATTTCTAACTTTGTTCAGGCAGAAACACGTATGAAGTTAGTTTGACCGAAATACAGCTAAGCTTTCCCCTTTTTCCGTTTCTATTTTGTATTAAATACTTTTAAAACTGCTCTTTACGTCGTAAATATGCTCATATTTCTCACAACTCTTATGAAAGACATTTAATGAAGTCTATCACTAGTGTAGTGACAAGAAAAGAGCAAACTACGTGTTACACAACCTCTTTCGCACCATACTTCTTTC
>VOMN01104413.1:0-11623 GCA_014899125.1 Orchestia grillus | reverse complement strand
CTTTGGGAATGAGGTCCTCCCGATAATACGTAAGGACCAGAGTTTTCATAATTGTACCTTCTTTTTGTATGAACAGCAGGTGACAGGTGGGAAGTTTTGCAGGGTGAATAGCTGGTGACAGGTGGGAACTTTTGCTGGATGAATAGCTGGTGACAGGTGGGAAGTTTTGCTGGGTGAATAGCCAAAGTTAGGTTTGTCTATCCTACGCTAAGGGAACTGGCGATCCCAGGGGGCACTGTTAGGTTACCTCAGCTGCAAATGGGCCTTCGGTACTTCTGTCTTTCGTGCCCACTTGGCTTCTTTCAATTTTTACACCTTCTTCGCTAACTCTTCTTTGTCTATTCTTTCTCTTTATTCTTAACTTTCGGTTTCTATGCGCAGGGGATCCTGTGTGGGAACACATCATGTGCATAGATCCCCCGTTCTCTAAAATCCATACTAAATGGTCCCTTCTTCGTTTCGATCTTATTTTGGATCACATTTAATGTGTTCAAGATGCTTAAAACGAACTAATAACCTAATCCGTATGAATAACAAGGTAACCGGTACGTGCCTTTACACCGCAAAATGGCGAATGCCATTCATGAACCTTTGTAGTACAACACCGTCGAGTGACATACTCGAACCTTTGTTGTACGAAAACACTTACAGTTTTTGTCTTTTGCAGAGGACGTGAAAAACGTACGTCCCGGAGTGGGCCGCATACGCGTCAAGTTTGCCCTGGACGGCGTAGCAGCGGGGGAGCGGCTGCACACGGCACAACTCCGCGTGACGCATTCTCCAGCTCCTGACCTTGGGGTGCCTACTAACTCCAGACATCACCCGAACAGCGTCATGGGGAACTTCGTGGACTACGGCCACCAGAAATACAAAAAGGAACAGCTCCCTTACATGAATTACATAAGAGTGTACGACGTCGTGCGAACTCTAAACGATGGTGACTCAGTGTTGCGGCTGTTGGACACAGTGTTGGTAGACCGCAGGGAGTCGGGAGTGTTGACCTTAGATGTTGGACCTGCAGTGGAAAGGTGGGTTAGGAAACCGTACACGAACAACGGGCTTGTGCTAGAAATGGACCCGTTTAATAAAAACGAACCGTCTCGCAGTGGAGATAATATAAATTTGTCACATTTGCGCATTAGAAGAAGCGCTCATGTTGACGACCAGACTTGGCACGAAATGCGGCCTGCCGTTGTGGTGTACTCCGATGACGGCAAACCCAAGAAGAGGGTGAAACGGGCCAAACCGACGGCGCCGTACGAAAAGTGTCGCCGACATTCCCTCTATGTTGATTTCAAACTGGTCGACTGGCAGAGCTGGATTGTGGCTCCTGCTGGCTACCCAGCCTACTTTTGTGACGGAGAATGTGAGTTTCCGTTGAGTGATCACATGAACTCCACCAATCACGCGGTCATCCAAACGCTCGTCAATTCTAAGTACCCCGAGAGGGTCCCGACAGCTTGTTGCATACCCACCGAGCTGTCGCCTATTTCCATGCTCTACGTCGATGAATTTTCTAATGTTGTATTGAAAAATTATCAGAATATGGTCGTTGAAGCCTGTGGGTGCCGCTGAGGCTGTACCTAAAAAACCAAATCAATTTCGATGATTAGGCGGATACCAATTTTTAATCGAACTATAGCTCTCTAGCAACACGCAAGGTGCTTTTATGAAGAGACAACCAGATGAATTTTGTTACATCCCTACATGAATTAACGAACAAAGCTGACTTTTTAATTCAGACATTTGGAGATGACCATTTCACTGTAGCTCGGGGTATATGTAGTTCTAAACTTTTCACTTATGGCATACTTTTTGGCAGTTGAATTCGATTGATTTTGATATCTGCCATCTACGTAGGCAGTTATTTTACGGACAAGAGATCCTTTTTGGTCACTTCGCTGACCCTTTTTAGTAAAAGACGCTACTTTATCGTCTTAGCCGTCTGTTCACTCCAGACTTTCTTATTTTTATTCGACTTTTGTTCCATCCTGGCGCTCATAAAATTGCCTACCGCATCGTCGCGGGCAGCAAGAAAGTGGCACCCAATTCACGTTGGCACCCGCAAGGGATCCCGTCAGTGTGGGTGGTTGCCCCACGTTACCGCGCAACGTTGTGTCCGCGCCTTGCGTGCACGTTGAAATACGCCTGAAGTTTCCACATTGTCCGCATGGTGCGTGGGGGTAGGAATAGGTTGTCGATCCTAGTCTCACGCTAGGCAACCTCACGGGAAAGTGCTTCATTCGGAAGTTATTAACTCATACTAAAGCACAAAAATTAATGGTGACCTACACATATAAGAATCTTCATCTCGTGCTTAACGAGTGGGGATTTTCCTCTCATGCTACAGTACTGAAATAAATGGGGATTTAAATTTAAATGTATGACGCCGACTGCTCCCCTAAAGCCAAACCTGATGACGTGCCATGTTGTTTATCGGTAGTTCTTTGAGTCACTTGAGCTGGTAGAAGTAGGCCTTAGTTCTTCTCTTCTATACCCTATTTTTTACATACTTTTGGTGCCGTAGATACTCCATAGAAGTACTCGATTTATTTTAAACTTTTATGAGTTAAGTTTGTAAATAGTTTATTACCAGAAAATATATATTGTACTTATACCATTGATGTAATCCGAGTCCCGCTTAAATACTTTTTCTTCAAGTTATTTAGGAGAAGTGAAACGATATGGAATATTTGTAGCTGTTCTGTAAAGGGTATCACATGTACCTGCACAGGTAGCCTTTCAGGTACACCTGTTAGCGGTGTCGTTCAGATTTATCTGCTCACTTTACCTTATAAGAGCCCTCTCAGCTGTACCTGTTAGTTGTACCTGTCAGGTGCATCTGTCAGCTGTACTGTCAGTTGTACCTGTCAAGTTCACTGTCAGTTGTCGCTGTTGTGTCTGCCTGCATAATGTCTGACACGGGTGTTCAGTCTGGTATATTTGTCAGGTTCACCTGAAGAGTATACCTGAGACGCTCGCCCGTCAATTGCACCTGTCAGTTACAGGTGCGTGTAAAAGTATTTCTCTGAAGTGCGATCCGAGGTCTTGTGTGGCAGGTGAGGCACCTTGTTTACCTTATTGCCTCCAAAGTAGAGGTGTAATGACCCGCAAAGTAGAGGTGTAATGACCTGAAACGTAGAGGTGTAATGACCAGCATAGCAATGAGGTCATGACCTGCAATGCAATGTCGTGACCTGCAAAGCTATGGTGTCATGACCTATCAAGCACTCAAGTTATGACCTGTAAGGCGAAGAAGTAACGGCCTGTAAAGCAGTGAAGTCATGACGTGCAAAGCAAGAAAATGGAGAAAAAGAAACTACAGCCACATGATTTTCAATTTCCTGATAACTTTTGACGGGACTATTGCTTGCAGCGGAGACTTGGTCTTCCTTTCCCAAGAGAAGCGTTCCTTGACCTCACGAAAATCTCTCTATCGTACACCGGGTACAGAACTTGGGACCTCATTCAAAGGCTCTGAGGTAATAAGAAGTCCCATGTAACCTCCACCGGGTGCCGTGTACCCCACACCAGGTGCCGCGTATCCCAAACGAGGTGCCGTGTATACCAAACGAGGTGGCTTCAGTTTTATCCCAATTCACCCCTTCTCAGTCAAAATTCGTGCTCGGCATTAGAGCATACCGCGGATAACCACACCTCTCATTCGCGGTGGTCTCTGGCCTGAAAATGAGTAGCGGCGGGGCAGGAATGACCAATTCGGAGCAGGCCTCACCTGCGTTGTTATGGCCCTGACATTCAGGCCTGCACCGGGAGTTCCTTCTCTGGCCTGCCGCAAGTCGCAGCTCCACGGGCCTGGCGGGGCTGCCCTGTGCGGTCCCGCAGCCCCGAAGGAGGCCGGGTATCGAGTGCTATAGTGACGAGGGAGGCCGCGTGTATTTTGTCTGCCATGAATCTCCGCCGTCCTGCGCAGACACAGGGAACGCTCGGCCTACCCTGGAATTGCCGCGATAATCGGCCGCGTCGCGGGCCTCACTTCCGTGATCACCCGCGATGCAGGGTGCAATTTTTAACTGGTTTGGATACAACTTTTCACAGCATTATGTTAAATATTATACAATATTAGGCTGCTCGTTAGGTTTCCATTACATTATGGCAGCTATGATGGCCTGTCCGAAACTAAGGATTAATTTTGTAAAGCAGAGGATTGTTGGGGAACACGTTCCTTCAGCCCTTAACATATGTACCGCGGACCTAGGCTAGATTTTAGCCTTCTCTCCATGATTTTCCCGGAACTATTTTTCAAAGGTAAAGCTAATTCTGAGAGCTGCATCTACACACATAGTGGCGGATCTGTGAAATACGAATAACAGTTCTTTTAAAATCCAGAAGAGAAAGCTAAGATCAACACTAGATCCGAGGTAGAGAGGGTCTAACCACATCTTTTATTCCCTCACATATTACGCGTAAGAAATGTACGATTTAATTAAACCCTTTCCAAGGAACTTTCCCAATTATTTCTTATTAAAATATTTGTGTTATACTTGCCTCAGATCACCCAAGGGTGAGGTGTAGAAATGTTATCTGAATTCAACGGTTCACTGTGTAATGTATACTGCGTACTGTATTCTGTCTACTGTGTACTGTATTCTGTCCACTGTGTACTGTATTCTGTCCACTGTGTACTGTATTGTGACCACTGCGTACTGTATTCTGTCCACTGTGTACTGTATTCTGTCCACTGTGTACTGTATTCTGTCCACTGCGTACTGTATTCTGTCCACTGTGTACTGTATTCTGTCCACTGCATACTGTATTCTGTCCACTGCGTACTGTATTTTGTCCACTGTGTACTGTATTCTGTCCACTGTGTACTGTATTCTGTCCACGGTGTTCTCACTGATAAAGGCAACATACGCGTAGATCAAAGTTCGCCAGCTACTCTTCTTTAATGTGTACCGTTCAGACTTCGCGGGCCGACGTGTCAAAAAATGTAACACTCATAACCTGTTTTCTGCCCTGCATTGTCCCGCGACGTTTCTAATTTCTTTTACTCTGTATTGTCCCGTGAAATTTTTAGTTGCTTTTACTCTGCATTGTCCCGTGAAATTTTTAGTTGCTTTTACTCTGCATTGTCCCGTGAAATTTCTAATTTCTTTTACTATGCATTGTCCCGTGAAGTTTCTAATTTCTTTTACTCTGCATTGTCCCGGTCGAGATTTCTAACGGTTTTGAACCTGCGTTGTCGAGAATAGGTTGTTCATGCGGGGTTCACTCGCTTATCACCGCGCAATTTTACACCAATTTCTGACGGTACAGAGCAGGTGCCGCTTCTATGACGCTAAATTCACCAACAAAACAGAAGGTTCGGCGTCCCCAAACAGGTTTTGTTCTCATGTACGAGCTGCTGCTGCGTTCACTCTGATCCCGTCGTCTGAATCAGTGTTCTCTTCCGTTTCCCAGATTTATCGTCATTGGTATTGCAGGTTACTTTGACATCGATCATTGGTATTACAGGATACTTGAACATCGCCATTGATATTGCGGGTAACTTTAACATTGCCATTGATATTGCGGGGTAACTTTAACATCGCCATTGATATTGCGGGGTAACTTTAACATCGTCATTTGTATTGTGGGGTAACTTTAACATCGCTATTGATATTGTGGGGTAACTTTAACATCGATATTGGTATTATGTGGTATCTTTAACATCGCCATTGGTATTGTGGGGTAACTTTAGCATCGGTCATTGGTATTGCGGGGTAACTTTAACATCGCCATTGGTATTCCGGGGTAACTTTAACATCGCCATTGGTATTTTGGGGTAACTTTAACATCGGTCATTGGTATTATGGGGTAACTTTCCCACGTTCACTGCCACATGACGCGCTTGTGCGTCACGTGGTATCTTGCTACTTTTAGCTAAGGTGCTATGTTAAATTACTATCATTAGTTGTTGCTTCTTACGCGCATGCGCGTCTTTGTTGGTTATGCATGGGTTACATGGGATCCCGCTGTCTACAGGGCGACACAGAAAAGTTAGAACTTTTGAAAAACTAGATAGGATGAAAAAAAATATTGCCAGCACGTGAAACTCTACAACTTACCTTTTGAGAAACAGTTATCCAAATGATCAATGTCCATTAAAAAACATTTGCTCTAACCAAACAATAAACCATAGCGTATTTCAAATGCTCCCATTTTTCTGGGTCACCGTGTTGAACGTTTACGGTGCGGAAACTTTCAGTTTGAAAGCTAATTAAAGCAAACAATTATGATGGTATGGAGCAACAAAACTAACTTTCACGATGGTAGCGGCTGCTTAAAAATCTCTCCGACGGCACCAAAATATGGCGTTCTTCAGTTTAAATAACTTTAATTATCCATTAATTTGTACGGTCGTTCTGACAAATTATTTGGCACATTTAGCTTTTTTGTGAATGCCGTTGTCTTTACTCCATGTCACTATTTATTCCTTCTTCTTAACAAATTCAGAACACGTGATAAGCCAAAAGAGTAATTAAAAAATTGGTTAGACAGGCTGTACGTTAAAAGAAACGTTTGTAGAACATCGGGAGTAAGTTATCGCGCGGAAGCTGTGTTATTTCAACCTCCTCATTGCTCTATCCATACTCACGATTTTAACTTTAAGATCCAGTGTATCCGTTCGAATAAGATGTGCAGTAATGCAAGGATACTGTTCCCTCTACACTTTCAACAGATTTTGAATTTTCTACACTAAACAATACCGCGTGCACCGACAACCATTTTATTTACACCCATTTTAAGTCCCGTTCGGGCCTCCAATGATTCTTCTTCATTTCCTAACAACTATCCAAAGCCAAAGAAAATAATTGACTCACTTGAAGCCCAATGAACCGCAGCCATGATACGTTGGAAAACCCCTTATTTCATTACTGCTCTGTGTTATCACTGAAGAGTGTGCACGGTTACTGATAAGCCAAAAAACAAGATGACAAGGGTTTTAGTATTTAGCATGATATCGACACTCTGGTCATCATCTGCTACTTGCTATGAAGAAATATTTGGTGCTCTTAGTTAACGAAACGCAATTTTTATCTTTCTTGGTTATCTGAGTTAAAAATAATTGACAACTTGTCAAATTTTAGATTTTCGATTAAGGAGTTGTTGAGTTTGACCAATGTTTGTGTCTTGAATATCTTGAAAATGTTTGGGCCTCTACGCCCTGGCCACACTGGAGTGCCGCCGGTTTGTGCGCATGGTGTCCTTTCGCATATTCGCGAGCTGTTGAATGAGACCGTTTCCCTCTGCCGTCTGATGGTAGTGAGGCAAGGGAGGCCTATCAGGGATAGCTTGTAGAAAGTTATCCAGCTTCTTTTTGAAGCATTTCCTTATGTGTGTTTAGTTATAATGGCCGACCAGCAGGCAGCAGAGAATTACAAAGTAACCACCTAAACAGAAGCTTCCGAGACCCCTGGAGAAAAATTTCCATCGACGAAATATATGAATGAAGCTGCGTTTCCATCTCTGTTAATTCGGAATCATTCTCAACCGCCAAGGGCGAACACTCGATCCTCGACGACTCACCAATTCAAAGCATCATGTCACAGGCGTCCACAAGTCTCAGCCTCAGCTATTCGAAACAATTGCTTGCTTGTGACGAAAAGTTCATGTTCCGAACACCTGAACCTAAAACTTTTGAATGCAAATAAAATAGCGTTTGGCATGGATATATACGTATATATACGTCACATGTTGAGAAGCGCCCACATTTCAGAGGCAGACGGGAGAGCGGCCAAAGGTAGCCAGGTCAGCGATACAGAAGTTGATGTCGTTCGTTCTAAGTGCTGCTGAACGCCTACTGTCATTTCTGTCGTTTCTTATGGAAAAACGTAAATATAATCCACCAAGAAATGAACTGCTTCACCCTATGATTACGACGCTTGAGCCGCTGTGATGTTCGGCAACTCTCTGGGTACTTTTCACACCACTCCACCTGTCACCATCACACCACTCCACCTGGGACCATCACACCACTGCACCTGTCACCATCACACCACTGCACCTGGGACCAGGACACCACTGCACCTGGGACAAAGACACCACTGCAAGAACATTGGACAGCTTTAGTTCATCTCAGGTTTTGAATGCCGGGAAATGACAGTCGAAGAAAGAAACAAGCTTCGTTATGGTGCCACGAATTTTGATGAGATGCTGCAATTCCAGCAATTCCGTTTCCTGGAGCATGATTTTTGATGAGATGCTGCAATTCCTGCTATTCCGTTCCCTGGAACATGATTTTTGATGAGATGCTGCAATTCCTGCAATTCCGTTTCCTAAAACATAATTTTTGATGAGATGCCATTCTGTTTCCAGGAACATAATCATTTCAAAGGCGCTGTCCCGCGTATCTTACCTGCTGTATACTGCCTACTTCAGACTTCTTATTGGGAAACGACCTAAATTGTTCCTCGATGACGGAGCACTCTATCATAACCCTCGTATGAATATTAACTTGTATTATTTTAGAGAACTATTCTTTACATTGCAATGTGTTACTGGAGTGTCATGTTTTAGAGGGCAATGTGTTTGGGTGCCATGTGTTGAAGTGTCATTTGTTAGGATGCCATGTGTTAAAGAGCCATCTGACTGAGTGCCATGTATTAGAGTGCCATGTGTTAGACTCATGTGTTGTAAAGCCATGTATTAGAGTACCTTGCGTCTTAATGGCGCGTGTTAGAGGACCATGTATTGTATATCATAAAGTGTCGCGTGTTCACGTCAGTCGTGTGTCATGTCAAAGCACGACAGCACACGTGGCTAAGGACACAGCTCCTGTCCAGAAGGTTACTTTACTAAATAAGAACATAGAAAACCGTCAGAAGTCGTTTTATTTTGAGTTCTTTCACCATTTCGCAGCTTCCCTCGATTTAGGAGGCAGAGGATCCCCACGTTCTCGACGATTATCAACCAATTCATATTGGATGCTTTACTTGTACAGAAATTATTTAATGTGTACATATCTTCCTGTATATAATATAAATATTTCATGAATAAAATATCACATACATACTTATGACTGCTTAGTTGTTTCACTCACCGCGTGTTGCAGACTGGACATGTTGCATCGAGTCAAGTTAGACGTTCTTTTGCACGATATTTTGTGTTGGAATGGCCGTTGCATTGCACTCTCAACTTTTCAATCGCTGATCGTACTTCAGGCTCCATGGCGCACTGGTCAACGTGATGGCCTCACAACCGGGAAGTAAGGGTTCGACTCCCGTCTCAGGCACTGATTTTTACGTAACCACGGAGTGCTTCCCTTGGAAATGGAAGCTTATACCTCACATTCCTCACATCCCTCACCCGTCAGTAGTTGTAGGCACTGAAAACCCAACGGGAAACGTGGTGGAATTAATCAAGGTGTAAAGGTAATGTTGCAATAATTGTGATGAAATTATCGGAGGTAAAGCTCTAAAGTCGTGCTCGACTTGAATGTGTCACTCGAAATCAAGTTTAAATTTCTACTAATTTCAGCTTGCATAAGTGCTCCATATAGCACTTCCCTTTGGCGTGGAAGTTCCAAGGTTCCAAAAGTGACCAGATCCTCCATGGTTGACAACACAATCGTATCCCATTCTACGGAATAAGTTTCATTTTATTCCATTGTTCAGCCAGTGGCGGCGTACATAGAACCCAAGCGTGCGGGGGCTGTTCCGTGGTCACGTGAGAACTTTGATGGTACAGCGAATAAATACATGTACGCGAGGTCCCGTGACTTCGGTGAGAAATGTCATGGAAATGTCACGGAAATCATTCAAATAAGACGTATGCGTTTCAAAATGCGTGGAATAAAATGCATTACCCCCATACATATGAAAAGTTCTAAGAAAAATGATGCATGGAAATATTCGAGGGTTTTCTTTCAGCGAGAGGAAGTAGGAATTATTGCAAGTTTGAAGCTGGGCTTAAATAAACCTTAAAGCCATTAAATTTCTTATAATTTATCCAATGAAGACACGTTTTCGAAATTGAGCTAACTGCCAGCTGATAAATAGATAAATCGACAGTGATATTCATCGATTATGAGTTTCTTAAAGATAGAGCTCGCATGAAGTATATCGGTTTTTGATAAAGAGGGGATATCGTTGTGAATATTTAATGGAATATACTCGTAGATGGAAGGTGAGTATAGAGACCGTATCAATTTCACATGGGTTGTAAAAATACTTGCACGACGCTGATGAAGGAACCCAACTACGTTAACAATTAATTCAGATATTATTTACGTTATTTACAACCACAAAAAATGAGATAAACTGAGAAAAATGCAATTTTACGACAGTCGGTCACACCGAAAACATCAAAGAATGCTCAAAAGAATATATATAAGCTGAAAAAATAACTTGCACATAAGACATCTCTCCTACTACCAATGACTTTACGACTTGTACTGAAATTTCCCCTGATTTTTCATTTCAAGTAATGCAATTTCAGGCGGAGGAACAAATTTCAAGTTGTGCAAATTTTGTGAACTTGGGAAGTTTCGTTTAACTCTAAGTTTCCTTGTAAGTCATATTATTACCTCCCAAGAACATCCGTGAGATAGTCTTCCAATTATTTTTTCGTTTCAACATGACAGGCCACTAACGTAAGTACCTCTTTACCTCCACAGTTAACTCTACTGTCCTTATCCTGAATCACGTTCAGTTTAGGTTCTGTGCTTACTGCTTATCGTTGCGGCATTTCTTAGTTCTTAGTATTTAGATTAATGAAAACTAATTATCAGAATTCGATGAATAATGAATTCATCGCTATTACTGCTTCCAAGAGTGAAATTTATTCGAAGTCATTGAGCACGTATGGCTAGGCAAAGAAGTTCTATTGCTGTTATGCCTATTATACCATGTAACTTTTACCTACATACGTTTTACCTGCCTATTTTTTATTTGCAAACCTACCTTTCACCTACTTACTTTTCCTCCCCCACCTTTTTATAGATCCGAAATGGTTCCTCAAGGACAAGTGAGATAAGCTAATGCACTTTGCAATTTTTTTTTAATTCCATATGCGTTATGTTACATAGATAGTCTTGGTTATTCCGATGGTATATTTTTGATCATTGAAATATTGTAATAAAGATATCATCACACCTAACCTATTTTGTCACTGAACACAAGGGTTACGCGAAGGTAAAAAGGCGGAGTGCCGCTGCGGTGGAGTGAGGTGGAGCAAGTGTTTGGCCTGATAAAGAATTCTTTCGACAGTATTTTCCGAAGAAATTAAATGACACCTATATAGTATGCAAAAATATACGTTGACGCACGTCACCGAGCAGCAAATATGATATTTCTTTAAATAACACAATTGATGAACTATTTATATAAAATATTTTATACAATATTTCTATTTTTATATAATATCTATATTTATAACGTTGTAGTGAAAGTGTTCGGAGATTATGTAAATCGAGTTTTAATTATGCGACTTCTGCTGGTTTCGACAGCTGGAAATATAAAAAAATTCTGGAAAACCTAAATGGTATGTGATGCAAAGTTATCAGGAAATTTCACTATCAATTTTACGTCAGAAACCTGTCAATCAGCACTAGAAGATGCCAAAGTAATGGCATTTGTCAAAAGATGTGAACGATACCATCATTTCTGCACGCTCTGCAAGT
>VOMN01104384.1:0-31954 GCA_014899125.1 Orchestia grillus | reverse complement strand
GTCTATATTGCCCCGTGTGAGTGGCAGACTCGCAATAACAATAGCAATAATTTCTTCCAGGACACGAAGCAACAAATCACAATTAACACAAATCACAATTAACGCAAATGATTAAATCGTTCGAGATAACAAGCCGACCAGCGGCGGGGCTCGCGAGGCGCGCCGGTGGGGGGCTCGGTCGTCGTAAACAGGCCCGCAGTAAATAGGAAAACACATGGAATAGCGCCTGGCGCACAAACACAACCGTCGTAAAAATGTAGCACTGTCGTAAGCGCGTAAATGGATAGAGAAGCGTAATCGCGAGGCTGTCTCAGACCCGCGCTACGACTTGAGTCGGGTAAACGCGTTTAGCACTTGAGACACGCATGCACATGTGTTACATGTGCACTCACACGCCCACGTGTGTTACACGTGCACCCACATGTGGGAATAAATGTGTTATACAAGCTCAGGAATGTTTTCATCCAACGTACAACTGTTCTAAGTGCGTAAGATGAAATGCGCATGATTTTATTCGTTTCCCACGATAGCATTACTGTCGAGTCGAGACCGCCTTTAGCGAGCTGTACTTGAAAACCTATTCCTCTGTTGGGAAACTGTCTTTCAGTTCACTGCAAAAGACCCGTCCATGGCCCACAGCTCTGTAGTGTAGGGGCGCCATCACCGGGAGTGAATTTTATTTATCACAAACACCCAACACAACCACAACTCTCTCATCGCACTTATACCCAACCCAACCACAACTCTATCATCGCACTAACACCTGACACAACCACAACTCTCTCACCACACAAACACCCACCACAACCACAACTCTCTCACCACACTAACACCTGACACAACCACAACTCTCTCACCACACAAACACCCACCACAACCACAACTCTCTCACCACACTAACACCTGACACAACCACAACTCTCTCACCACACAAACACCCACCACAACCACAACTCTCTCACCACACAAACACCCAACACAACCACAACTCTCTCACCACACAAACACCCACCACAACCACAACTCTCTCACCACACAAACACCCACCACAACCACAACTCTCTCACCACACAAACACCCACCACAACCACAACTCTCTCACCACACAAACACCCACCACAACCACAACTCTCTCACCACACAAACACCCACCACAACCACAACTCTCTCACCACACAAACACCCACCACAACCACAACTCTCTCACCACACAAACACCCACCACAACCACAACTCTCTCACCACACAAACACCCACCACAACCACAACTCTCTCACCACACAAACACCCACCACAACCACAACTCTCTCACCACACAAACACCCACCACAACCACAACTCTCTCACCACACAAACACCCACCACAACCACAACTCTCTCACCACACAAACACCCACCACAACCACAACTCTCTCACCACACAAACACCCACCACAACCACAACTCTCTCACCACACTAACACCCACCACAACCACAACTCTCTTACCACACACACCTCCTCTCATCACCTGAAGCCTAACGATGACGTCAGTTATTGAGATATTTTACTTCAGTAATTCTGCTCGAGAAAACTAATTAAGAAGTTCAAATCAGATTGGATTTGCATAATAAAATTTTAGCGGGCACCTACGAGCACGAACATCGTCGAAATTCTTCGCAAAAAGTTGGGGCCGCCCTGTCCGGACCACACTGGTGTGCCTGTTGGCTGCTAGGAACCAGGGTTTGATCCTCAGTGAAGTACTCCGCTCGGATTCGAACCCCAAACTCCTTGAATAGGAGCCAATCACCCTATTACTGAAAGTCGGAAGTTACCCTGAAAGTCTTAAGTTACCTTCACAGTCGGAAGTTACCCTGAAAGCATTAAGTTACCCTCACCGTCGGAAATTACCATGAAAGTCTTCAGTTACCCTCAAAGTCAGAAATTACCCTGAAAGCCTTAAGTTACCCTCACAGTTGGAAGTTACCCTGAAAGCCTTAAGTTACCATCACAGTCGGAAGTTACCCTGAAAGCCTTAAGTTACCCTGAAAGCCTTAAGTTACCCTCACAGTCGGAAGTTGCCCTGAAAGCCTTAGGTTACCCTCACAGTCGGAAGTTACCCTGAAAGTCTTTAGTTACCCTCACCGTCGGAGGTTACCCTGAAAGGGGAAGCTTAGACTGCTACCTGAATTTCCCGGAGTTCCGTTGCTGCACTGAAATATGAGCAGAATTTAGACTTAACTCTCTTCTCGTGAACTTCTATAACGCGAGCGAAACCCTGCTTGACCCGGGTTCGATACCTAGGGGGGAGTGCTTCCCTTGAGAAAGAATGGAAGATTAAAAAGCACAACATCCCTAAAGAAGACGGCACACAAGTGTGGGCTGGGACTACATAGATCCTTGGAACACTTTCGAGCATCTAGTTGGCAAAATGGCACCGGTGGGTAAAAGTGACCCACAGCATGTTCGATACGAGCACGTCACATAATTCAGAGCGCTAATCCCAGTTCATGATTAACGCTTCAAGGAACGACTTGCAGTCACTCGAAGTAGTCTTCCTAGTCGTGTGAGGACCGGAGAATGAAACACTAGTCGATCCTAAATCTTGAGGATATACTGCTAGTGTTAAAACTACTGTGCTAACTAGTGTGTAACCAGCGCGTTAACTGGTGCGTGTAAATAGTGTGTTAACCAGTGTGCCACTAGTATCTTATTTAGTGTGTTAACTAGTGTGTAATTAGTATGCTAACTAGTGTGTTAATTAGTGTGTTAACTAGTGCGTGACTGGTATGCTACCTAGTGTGTTAACTACTGTGTGAACTAGTACGTTAACTAGTGAATTAATTAGTATGTTGAACAATGTGTTGATTAATATGTGAATTAGCGTGTTAAATAGTGTGACAACTAGTGTGTTAACTAGTGTGTTATTAGTATGGTAAATTGTGTGTGAACTAGTGTGTGACTTAGTGTGTTAACTAGTGTGTTAATTATTAGGTTAATAGTGTAACTACATAGTGTGTGACACAAGTGCATTAACTTGTCTGTTAACTAGTAGGTTAATTAGTGTGTGAACTATTGTGTTAGCTAGTGTGTGTAACCTAGTGTGCACCTGATGTATTAACTAGTGCGTGAATTAATGTGTGAACTTATGTGGGAACAAGTGTACCAACACCAACACCCAGTACCAGAAGACACCCACACCCAGTACCAGAAGACACTCACCCCACTCCCCACCAAAGCCCCACATTTATTTAGGCACCCACTTCACATCAACACGCCCGACTTCAGCCATCGCACCCCCCGCCCTGCCCCCCAGTCCGCCCCCACGGACGGCATCAGTCCGAAATCCGGCAGCGTCTGCAGCGTCCAAATGAGGCCCAGAACGACAAAGAATCTCGTGATAAACTGCGGAAGGCGGAACAGTTAAGGTGACGGATTGCTCTCCGGAAAATAGGCCTTAATATCCTTTGCTCTTCGGGATGAATTATCATTGGTGCTTTATTTACCCGAGACTGCACGACATGTCGTACGTGCGTATGAATGTGCGTGCGTGCAATACTTTCTCAGGCATTGCATATGCCTAAACAGGAGTGGAAATAGGGCAAAATGTGAGGGATTTCCGTTGCCAAACTCAGGCCGGAAACGAGGTGGAAATATCTTGATTTTCTGAACATCGCATCCTCCGTCCTACTTCCTACTTCCTATACTTCCTATTTCCTACTTCCTACTTCCTCCTTCCTACTTCCTACTTCCTATACTTACTATTTCCTACTTCCTACTTCGTACTTCCAATACTTACTATTTCCCACTTCCTCCGTCCTCTGTTCTATAGTTCCTTCTTCGGACACACGAGGGCTCCACACACGTATGTCCGTGGGCTCCATGGCGGACTGGTAGTGTGATGGCCTCATAACCGAGAGGACCTGGGTTCGAATCTCGGCTCAGACGAGGCATTGTCACGTGACCAGGGAGTACTTCCCTTGGAAAAGGAAGCTTAAACCACACATTCCTCACATCCCTTACCCGGCCAGTAGTTGTAAGGCATTGAAGACCCAACGGTAAAACGTGTTGGAATCAATAAAGGTTCTTTTTCCTACTTCCTCCGTCCTCCGTTTTACTTTAGCTTCTATTTAACAACTCACTATTTCCTCCCAGCCTTCTCCCAGCTCAAGACGGGCACCCACCATCTCCCAGCCTTCTCCCAGCTCAAGACGGGGGCACCCACTATTTCCCAGCCTTCTCCCAGCTCAAGACGGGCACCCACTATCTCCCAGCTGCCGCAATCGAGCCCCTAACTCGCACTGTCACCTGATCACCACAGCACACACGTGTTGGCGCACACATGTGCACCAGACACACGTGTTGGCGCACACATGTGCACCACAAACACACACGTGTTGGAGCACACATGTGCACCACAAACACACACGTGTTAGCACACACATGTGCACCACCAACACACGCCTCGCAAGTCAAACAAGTATCCCAGCCACCAGCTACAAAACAAACCTTCCAGCTGGAGATGTGGCCGCAAACAATCCGGGATTCCGGCTTTTAGGCCCAAGATTATCCGGGGAGAGCCGCAGGACTCCTACACAAACACTCGTGAGTGTATGTCCTCACTGGCGCGTCCCAGACCTGCCCTGTGAGATGCTCCAACCAGCGCGAGAGCGTCGGAACAGTGTGCGTGAGGTCCCCGCAAGAAGGAATGTATAATAAGAAACTCATGAAGAGATAGCGTTGCTTGCTATTGACATTGAAAAAATTATAAGACTTATTGCAAACACTGAATGGAAGATGAAACTGTGTACGGTAAAACTCTGTTCCATATCTTCTACGCATTTGTGTTCAAAATCTCTCCCGAGTCTGCTATGAAATTTTAGCATCAGTGTACGATAAGTTTTTAGGTAATAATGGTATTGAATACAGCAGTATTGATGGTAGTCAATACCCTAGTAATGAAAGTAGTCAATTCCGCAGTAATAATGGTAGTGAATAACGTAGTAATGATGGTGGTTAATAATGTAGTAATGATGATAATTTCTTACTTAATGCAATGCTCAGTAATGATCGCAATAATGAATTAAGTAGTGTCCAAGTTTAATGCGTGCTAAAACTCTTGAGAAGCTGGTTATCATATTTACTATAACCACTCAATCTATAAAAACGCTTCACACAGTGTAGAATTATAGATTGAGCGGCGTTTTTATAGATTGAGTGGCTATAGTAAATATGATTACCAGCTTCATAACAGTTCCAACACGCATTGAACCTGGACAATTTCGTAAGGTAGGGAAGTTGGAAAAGAATTAAGTAGTGATAACGATGTTGATCATTATGAACTGAGTGATGAGACCAATACTGGTCGTCTGCATCTCGCGTTCAAGGCTGGGCTTATTATTTGTGCATACTTACGCTCTCATATCAGAGATAAAGGTTGAGATTGCGTGTCAAAGGGACGAATTTCTTTCCTATTAGCGGTAAAATTTCCAAATTGTGTTAATTCATTGGGTTGCGAATTCGCCAATTTCAGGCACTGAAGTGGAATCCAGTATCTGACTTTCATATGGTGCATGTTAAACCCGTAAAGATCAGCAGTGCATTACCTAAATAAATACAAATGAACGGCAAGGAAAATAAAATGGACACCATCATTCGCATCACATTCAAATAAAGAACAACGGCCCAAACACATCACCTGATTTCAAGCCTTCAGATCTGGCCGGACTACTCGACTTAGCCCGCAAGAATTCCAGCGTCCGGCACCGATGAATAGTCAACAGATAAAGTTCTGCCTCCTGCTCCAGCAGCTGAGCCAAAATAAAGAAGGTGACCATTTAGGGCACATTGCTATGCCGTGCTTCGCTCCTCCAAGCACACAGGGTCATTAGTAGTCGTGTCGTCTGCAAGAACTCCGGCCGTAGTCTGCGACCGCGCAGAAAAATAAGTGTATCATACACTGCGGAGTCTCAGGGAACTCATTTCAAGTGCCTTGAAAAATAGGAGCTTTGTTTGCTTGAACTTTGGGGCTGGAGTTTTCTTCCCGTGTTTTTTTTTCTTGAGTTCGCGACTTCTGGTGGAATAAAAGGAAAAAACGTCGCCTGAGTTCAGTATTACGCGACGACGTCCTCTCGCCCGGAGGTACAGGTCGTAATTCGTCATTATAATTCGGACGGTTTCCCCACACTAGAGTGGTTTGTGGAGAGCAATTCGAATTTTTTGGCCCACCCAACTTGGATCGTTAGAATGGATTCAAATGGAAGTTCGCAGCGAACGTAAAATGTTTGTTTTGTTTCGTAAGTTTACGAGCGACGTGCTTACGTTTGATTCGCATTCTTCAATAAAATGGGCTTCGAAAAACTCGTAGAACATTTGAAAGCGCCATGGGCAAATACGTACAAATGGATACGCACAATTTTCTTCAAAGAAAAGTAGCGTTTTCTTGGGACGGAATAATTTTACGCGATGTCACGAATATTCCCGTGCCAATTCGTGCAAGAGATTGAACTTCAAAGCGTTCACTGCCACCGTGAAAGTTAGTTTGTTGTTCCGTGCTATCATAATTGAAGTTATTAACAAAGATTTAATCTGCAATTTTTCCTATCGCAATGGTCCTTCAAAGTAAAAGCACCTGTAGTTCATAAATAATCATCGAAGACGAACATGTGTGTCACAGGTAATAGCTAATGGCAGCAATTAAACACAGCTAAATAGCATTTGAGCTAAAAGTAGCGAGAGCGTAAATTATTCCTCCATTCAAGCGTAATTTCGAGCGATTTCAGACGCGTACGTGGGAACTGAGATCAAATTGAAAAACTGTCCTGTTTCAAAAATTATCACATTTTGGACTTTTTTCCGTTGAAAACTACTAGCATCGAACGGAACTATTGAAAACTACGATGGAAATAGAAGAATGAGCCCACCTCCACCTTGTGGGACTCTAAAGTCGCAGGTTAGTCTTATGACGTCCGTCACTTAAACATTACTTTAATGGGCTTGCATTCATTATAATACACCTCATGACGAGTGTGATGCGTAAGGCACCTGCTGCAGTTTACCCATTCATGTTGTTATCCAAACACTCGTAATACCAAACCAATAAAATGGTTAGTTTATTGTGAGGGATGTATTAAGGCCTTAGAGGTTTGAGTATTGATTCCAATTAACCGTCGCGTTCCCCGCGTGTGGGTCACGGGTGTGCCTATGCAGCAATGCCAACCCGTGCATAATGACTCCAACATACATAAGAGTGAACCCCATGAGCCCAACCCACAGTTCCTGGACCAACACTTCCTGAACCCACACTTCCTGAACCAACACTTCCTGAACCCACACTTCCTGCACCCACACTTCCTGAACCCACACTTCCTGAGCCCACACTTCCTGGATCCACACTTCCTGGATCCACACTTCCTGAACCCACACTTCTTGAACCCACACTTCATGGACCCACACTTCCTGGACCCACACTTCCTGAACCCACACTTCTTGAACCCACACTTCCTGAACCCACACTTCTTGAACCCACACTTCTTGAATCCAACCCACACTTCCTGAATCCAACCCACACTTCCTCACCTCAACTTATACTTTCTGCACCCAACCCACACTTCCTGGACCCAACCCACACTTCCTGAACCCACACTTTTTGAACCCAACCCCCACTTCCTCAACTCAACTCACACTTCCTGAACCCAACCCACGCTTCCTAAGCCCAACCCACACTTCCTGTACTCAATTCATACTTTCCGAATCCAACCCACACTTCCTGAACCCAACCCTAATTTCCTAAACCCAACCCACACTTCCTGAATCCAACCCACACTTCCTGAACCCAGCCCACACTTCTTGAACTCAACTCATATTTTCTGAACTCAACCCACACTTCCTGAACCCAACCCAAGGCAGGAACCCTGAATCATCCGAGATATTAAATCTAATATCGAAAAGCGTCAAGCATATCTCATATTTATACCTAAAGGGAAAATCTCGTCTGAATGATACAGTAGATTCAGTAAGTTGGTAACAGGTCAAATTGGACCTGCAAAAAAGAATTATTTTCATCGAAAATTCTCCCAACTAAAAACTGACTAGAAAAATGTGGAAGTTGAATTCTCTATTTAAATCAAACAAAAAATAAAAAACAACAATAGAAAATTGAAGCTAAAAATATTTCTTACCACTGTGAAATAAATACTACAGATATATTCAGGAATTTTTTTCAGAAATTTAGGCAAAAACATTAGTGGCAGCGTTCATCCTAGTGTGGAATAAATATTGCAGACATATTTAAATTTTTTTTTCAAAAATATAAGCAAAAATATTATTGGCAGCGTTCAAATGATCCAAACTTAATTGATCACCTGTATCATCTCGCTCACTTAAATGTAAGCCATTCTGTCTTTTTCACACTTACTGTAAACCTAATACTTAGGCGGTAAACTGTATCAATACCTTTAGGAAAACACGTCAAATGGAATTAAAACGTTTACCGTTTAAGTGTTAAAATCTACAGCTGACTTAATTTCGCCCATTCTTGTCGATAAAATAAAGGATTCTTTTTCTATTAGAATCTTCCCGAACACTTGAACATAGCGAGAGAAACTGCAGTTTAGAAAGAAAGATGGTAAACAATGTATTGATAATTATAGGCCAATCTTTATTCTTTTGATTTTTAGTAAGATATTTAAAGAAATAGAATATAAACTGCATTCACATCACGAACGTAATTCATTTCTATATAACAAGTAATTTGGCTTTCGGTCTCACAGGTCAACTATTCAAGCCAATCTAAATCATCTTCAAAATGATGCTCAAACATTGCCAAGGGTTTTCTAATATCCTCCATCTTTTCCGAATACAAAAAGCATTTGATAGAGTAAATTACAAGATCTTTCTCTCCAAATCAAATCACTAAGAAATGAGAGATACTCATTAGTGACTCAATTTTTACCGTTCAAACCACAAACAATTCGTTGCAATCGGAGATTCAAAATCAGATTGGCTGAATGTGACTCACGGGGTGCCACAAGGCTCAGTTTAGGACCCTTACTGTTTCTAATTTTCATAAGCAACGTAGTAAAATGACCTCTAATTCTAATTTTGTACTTTTTGCGGATGATAATGCCCTTTCATGAAGAATTCACCCAAAGAACAGAAAAAATATGTTAATCAAATAAATCTAAAGCTAGGAAAAATTTCCATGTGGGTAAAAGATAATAAAATCTGCATCTAAATACCTATGTAAAACGAAATTCATTCTTTCCTCGTATAAGGTATGCATACAACTCCCGCAAATAACAATGGGAAATGGAGTTATAGAGCGAAATGATCTCTCAAAGCTTCGGTGAACAGCCCTCTACAAACACTCGATTTTCATTGAATGTACATCATACACATGTAAAAAACTTCAATAATGGATTGAAAAACTCCATAAAGTTAAGAAATTATTGCTATCTGTTGCCTTTAAAATTTTACACGATATGCTTATTAATCCGTTTCTTCATTATTGAATGGAAGCATGGTATAGGACAGACAAGAGCAAAACGAATAAAGTTTTACTATACAAAAAAATCATGAACGCTATCGCACACCTGGACTATAATGAGTACTTTAACAATTCTTTTTTTAAATGCATGGGAATTCATAAATTGCCCGTTCTTTATCAATTTTCGCAGGAAAATTCAGAATTCAAAACAATTATAACAAGCTTGGGCACAAATTTCCATGAAATAATTCCTGCCCCATTCCGTCCTCATGATCGTGTTACCAGGAATTGCAACAAATTACCACTTCCTTATTACTCACGCCCAAATCCATCATTGAATTCTATTTGCAGGCAATAAATTTTGGAATTTCCTTTCTCTGGACATTACCTCAAATACATAATTTAAATATAATCTTGAGGCCTATTACCTCACGAAGAATTGAAGGAATATACGAACGTTTCTGTATGCTAACCTGTGTGGAATTGTGGATGTTTATTCCTATGTATGAAGTCTGTTACTTCAAATGCATGTCCACATTATGTGTGTAACCTTAGTTTATAATTTTAAGCTATTTATTTAATTATTATCCCATTTTTTAGGTCACGAGGCCTTCAGCTTATTTTTTTCATTACCATACAGTAAATAAAAAATCCTCATCTCAGCATAGGTTGCACTGGAAGCCTTGTGGCTTATTTGGGCCCACATGTAGTATACGTGCTGAATCTTGTTTATTCAGTCGTTTCTCATTTATTTACAGTATAATACTGTGCCCGATGGAAATTGCTCAGGGTAAATAAATGTTACAAATTTACACTTTTGATCCCAATGAACACTTCCTTAACTAGACTCATACTTTCTGAACCCAACCCATTCTTCCCGAACCCAACATACACTTCTTGAACCCAACCCACACTTACTGAAAACAACTCTCACTTCCTGAACCCAACTCTCATTTCCTGAACCGAACCCACACTTTCTGAACCCAACCCACACTTGCACACCTCCCCCTAAAAGTATGCAATTCAAGCCTGAGAAAACTCAAAATTTTGTATTAAAATCTGCGATTAAAAGCTCAACCTTATTTAATTGAAGCTTTACCGTGTATTTTGTAGGCGAAGGTTTTCTCTTAAAAAATAAAAATACAAACACTTCAAAAAATCCTGAAATTCTAGGGAAGAAAATGAAAATTAATTACACGTCCCAAAATGTTAAGAATTGTGTAATAACGGTTTTAAACTTGTACATTAGATACACATGTTCCTGTCTTTGTACGTAAATGTATCAATAATGGCTGCATTATTACCTTAATGAAAAAAAGTTGGACTCGTGAGGTTTTATAAAACGCGTCATGGAGACGCAGATATTCAAGCGCGTAAGACAGGACAGCATCTGCGTATGAGCTCTGATCTCAACATTTCCGGCGTACTGAACCCATAATAAATGTTGCCATGCACGATGAAATTTCTAGATGGATAACTTGTTATCATTTCAACCCAGTTTGATGGTAACCACCGGACATGATTCAAAGAACTTGCATGTGAGGTTAAATCGATTCGCCTAATGACAAATAATTATCCGTCCAAATATGTGTTTGTAAGCGGACCATGTACGCATCATCTACGTTACGTTTACATATGTATGATTGTTACAGACACAACTAGGTTTAAGTCTGTGAAGTTAGTGCGTTAAAGCAGTCTCTTTTTACCACATTGTTTCAGCGATAGTCTTCAGGGCAGTGACATAAGGCGGCTGGTGGGCTACATGGGCCATAAAATTGGACATAGCTCTCCGTCAAAAGTTGTTACCAGCTTCGCAAGTAGAGTTGAAATTGCTACGCGCATACAGCAGCGATTTACGTGCGTTGGCACGGATACAGCTGTTGAAATTCACGAGCAAGAGGCACTGGACAACAAGAATGAAACGTTAACGAGATTGGGAACAATTCTGGTTAGGTTTACGACGTTTCTGGTTGTTTGTCGTGTAATGGGCGTTAAATTTTTTTATAAAAGCATATCACTGCAGCGGTGTTAAGAATCTAGTGAATTTGAGTGCAATCTGCAAACCCAAAATAACCAAATATGAAAATCCAAAATGTACTCAGAAACCGAAAGTGAAACGAGCTCTCATCTTCGTAAGTATAATAGATGTTATGAGCTCAAACTAAATTTTAGTCTTGAATCGGACTAACACCTTCGGGAATAAAATTACTAAGAATATGTTGGTGGATATTCGTCGTACCTAAAGGTTACACGAACATTAGAGAGCAGTAAAAACTGAAAACTCACAGCTGAATCCATTGATGTGGACAAAAACCGTCTGCAGCCGACAACTCCAAATATTGTGTCAAGCTCACAGTTGTATTGTTTACTCAGTAAACTCCCTCTGAAATGCTTCCAGAATAATGTGTCTTTACATAAATATGAGCTTGAGTACATTTACTCGTCCATTCTCCAATAAAGCTTCATTTTTGTTATTATTTTACAGGAAGTGCGCGGGCATCTGCCGTGCGTCGCGCGAGAAGAGCCGGGTTCAGGCAGCACCGTACTGGCCGTCGGTGGCAGCGCAGCATTCCAAGGAACGAGCCCAACGCCAGCCATTGCCCTGAAAGAAAACAAATAATCTTGACTCAATTTTAATGGCAGGATGAAACCCCGGCAATTGCCGACCGCCCTTCGATCGCAACTGAGATAGAAGACAACCGCAGAGGCCTGACTCTCTCCGTCGGCGGCCGCAGGGCTGGCGTACGGTTGCCAACTCGTGTTAATGTGTGCGCAGTTGCCACGTATCACTTGTGCGTGTTTTCTGTTCTTGTTGCGGTCACTTGCGGAGGTAAATATTTGCTCTGCGCTTTTGAGGCGATGAAGGAGGAGTGGATGGGCTCGGAATGCATAAAATCCGTCTCAGTCGCTCTGCCAGCCTTGATTTCTCGAGGGACCGCAACAAGAGGCCATGATTTATGTGCTTTTTTGGTGCGTAGTGCCCATGACTCTTATCTTTTGTTGCGTTCTGCTCTCGAACGTAAGGCGATTTTCTCTTTTCATAGAAGGATCGTTGTCTCCTTCGCCGTGCTCTGCTCCCAAGTTGTCTCGTCTACAATTAAGTGTAGGCCTACATATATACTGTATTGTGCACTACTCCTATGCTACTACAGTAATATATAGTACAGCAGCTAATCGAAGAAATTTGCATGATGAATCCAACGCGTCCTATGGAAATTACTGTGAAATAGTTAGACTGCAGTGCTCTACGAATATTTAGGAAGAATAAATTCAACTGATCTATTGCACTGATTCGAGACCTACTTCGTAGGGCTTCCAGCAGCCTTCCTCATCCCAATGGCAGTAATAACCAAATTGTGCAATCCTTTTATTTTTAGACTAGACTTGAAATTATTGAGATCAGAGTGCATATTTTTCTCAAAAGCACCCATCATTTCCTCCAAAATTCCTTACAGAACATTCACCATTCGTGATTACCGAGTACATTGCTCATGATTTCATGATACCTGCGTTCCGTTTGGTATAAAAAAAGTTCTACCATTAACTCCGTCAGCGCTTTCAAACTCAGTGGATTTAACAGAAATTTGTTCACACGTCACATCCGCCTCATCAATCTAGAAGGGTGAATCTTTTTTCAGCAACCGAGAACGTTTTACAATATTTGCTGTTACGACTGGCGTTGAATAAAATAACACTAGTACACATAAGTAAACGCTATCTGCTGGCTGGAGAGAGATATATTTCTTTTGTGCCAGAATAATATTTTAAGTCCTGTGACACGAAAGGGACTCGCACGTGGGAAATTCAGCTTCCTAAAAAGTAAACTGGGAGTCCATGTTGAGACTCGCTAGGGGTGCCGCGGGATGAGATGTTCAGATCTGTTATGTCTTCGATATTGCCCGCGCGTTTTAAATGTAGGAAGGGGGTTTTAGATGTTGCTTGGGCGTTTTAGATATTGCTTGGGCGTTTTATATGTTGCTCGGGTGTTTTAGATATTGCCATTGTGTTATAGATGTTGGCACAGAGTTTTGGATCTTCGCAGCGCGTTTTAAAAGTTGCCATAGGGTTTTAGATGCTGGCAGAGTGTTTTAAATATTGGTAGAGTGTTTTAGATGCTGAAAGAGCGTTTTAGATGTTAGCAGAGTGTTTTAGAGTTTGGACAACGTTTTAGATGTTGACAGAGTGTTTCAGATGCTGGCAAAACGTTTTAGATGTTGTCAGAGTGTTTTAGACATTGGTAGAGTATTTTAGATGCTGGCAGAGTGTTTTAGATGTTGGCAGAGTATTTTAGATGTTGGCAGAGTGTTTAAGATGTTGGCAAAGCGTTTCAGATGTTGGCAGAGTGTTTTAGATGTTAGCAGAGTGTTTTAGATGTTGGCAGAGGGTTTTAGATGTTGGTAGAGTATCTTAGATGCTGGCAGAGTGTTTTAGATGTTGACCGAGTATTTTAGATGTTGGTAGAGTGTTTTAGATGTTGGCAAAGCGTTTCAGATGTTGGCAGAGTGTTTTAGATGTTGGCAGAGTGTTTTAGATGTTGGCAGAGTGTTTTAGATGTTGGCAGAGTGTTTTAGATGTTGGCAGAGTGTTTTAGATGTTGGCAGAGTGTTTTAGATGTTGGCAGAGTGTTTTAGATGTTGGCAGAGTGTTTTAGATGTTGGCAGAGTGTTTTAGATGTTGGCAGAGTGTTTTAGATGTTAGCGGAGCGTTTTAAATGTTGCCTTCAAACGTCGTCGGGAAACCTGAACAATTAGCCCAACATGTCACATATTTTTTGTTGAAATCAAAAACATATTTTGCCCAACAACCTTAGATGTACTGTGCTGGGATAGTGTATGGTATATGTATCGTTCAAGATGAAAAATTAATCGGGAAGTGCTTTCCTTCCATGGTGGTTAGTCAACTCCCATGCCATTAAATTCATGAACAATGATTTCAAATCGACTACGAGAGATAAGCTAAAGTTTCAGGGATTGTGGAGCGACGGTGCCGCCGAGCTGTGAAGCGTTAGAGCATGGCTCGTGGGTCCTACAGCTGGTGCACTGTTGCAGGTACCACCTGATTTACCACCTGAGGTACCAGCTGGTGCGCTATGGGGGCACCACCTGAGGTACCATGGAGCAGGTGCGCTAAGGGATCGAGGTACGAGTGCAGCTCTACGGCAGAAATTACAGTCAGGTGGGGAACTTGAGAACTAAATCTCGGACTGCGGCGAGGGGTGAGGGGGGAGCAGGGGAGCTCCTGTCAACCGCAACAACAGCATGAATAACAACCGCAACAGCAACTGGAATGACAACAGCAATGAAGATAACAGCGACAACGGTCAGTAATACAGTGAACGTGCGCACAACACACACAACGTCTAGGTAAAATTACCAAGACGTGTACACTCACACATCGATGTATATGCCTATACATTGTCAATACCTAGGCCACAGCATATGCGAACACGAATGTAAACGACAGAAATATACGACAGGGCCGATGAAAGGAAGTTGGTTAAGTTAGGTGTAACTCATAGTTTCAAGTCCCTCCCTCCTAGCAAAGTAATCTTCAATTTATCATTTCACGATCTGACTGTAGATGAAATGGAAGCCATTAGCAATGGTTTAAAATTTGCTGTTGACCTCTTTGAACTGAATTACTCTCGCCATTTCTTAGCATTTAAAAAACTGTTTTGTGTTTTAAAAACTGAAAAGATTTTTGACTTTACCGTTGGCTCCCTAAACGCAATGCAATCAGCTATTAAGGATATTGCATTTTCTTCATTTTACAGTTTTGTTCCTAAAATAACTCAGGATCAAAAACAAATTTTTAAAGCCTGTAGGAACTTGCTCGTATACCTAACTTGATGGTTCTTCGGCCCGATAAAGGCAGGGTGTTGTTCTTTTAGATAAAGAGTCTTATGTAGCGAAAATGTTAAATATTCTCAGTGACGCTAGCAAATTTAAACCTAGCTCAGATGATTCATGTAAAACGGTGGTCAAATTTGAAGATAAAATCAATCGATTTCTTTATGGATTGTCCTAAGTGCACAAACCTGATGTACCGCTCAGCCTGATCCTAAGCACAATCGTAACTTGTGACTACGAACTGTCAAAATATCTATTATCGTTTTTAAGACCTTTGACTGGTAAAGAGTATAGCATACGAAAATCTTTATCAGTTGCAAAGGAANAATATCTAGTATCGCTTTTAAGACCTTTGACTGGCAATGAGTATAGTATACTAGATTCTGTCTCATTTGCAAAGAAAATCCAAGAAATTCAAAATAATAATTACACAATGGCCAGTTCCGATATTACTTCGTTATTACTTCGTATATAAAGGCGACTATTAATATAATATTGAATAAACTATTTGTCACTAGTTCAGATTTGTTCAACGGATTTAATAAAACGAAATTTACTAGTCTTCTGGAACTATCTACCAAAGATAACATGTTTTATTTGATGGAAAATTGTACAAACAATTGGAGCTCCCATGGGTGGTTGCATGTCTCCAATTTTAGCGGACATACTTTTATCGTTTCACGAAAAGGTATGGCTGGAGGATAGCCCATCTGAATTTAAGCCTGCACTATTTAGACGGTATGTGGACGATTCACTCTTGCTTTTTCGTGATAAGTCAGACGTAGAGAAATTCCTAAACTACCTCAATTCAAAATATGAATCGATCCAATTTACTCATGAAATTGAAACTAACTTATTTTACCTTTTCTGGACATGACGGTTAAAAAACATCAGGGGTTTTCAAAGGGGGGCTTACCGTAAACCTACATTTACAAAGTTGGGTATGAAATTCAACAGTGCAATTACTTTTGTGTACACAATTAGTGCAATTAAATATTCGACCATGTTTGTGAATATATTGAGATAAACGAAATGGAGACTACTCGGGGGATTTCATTCAAAACAAAATCGAAAAACTTTGAGATCTCAACAAGAAATAAGAAGGCCCAAAAAAGCCAGTCTATCACTGTCTGGTGTTGGAGCTCGACCGAAAAGAATCTGCATTTTTACGCTGCGTTCGGACCAACGGAGCGTGCAGCGGCGCAGCTTCATGCGTCGGCAACCGCAGCTCCAGATTCACTTTTTTCGGTAGCCTCCAGCGAAAAGTTGTTTCGGTATTTAGCGTCGGCTTCATCGGCAGGGAAGGTTCCCAAGGAGTATCTTAAGGAAAAACTTCAGTTCAACTAAGAAAAATATGAACTGCGCTGTTATACAATAATAGCCTTTTTTGTTTGTTTATTACTTTTTGCTTCACAATTTTTTCAAAGTATGTAGCTACGGGTGTGTCTCGGTTCACTGGCGCCAAATTACCCTGGTGCTGAGCTACAGATCAGTCAATTGTGACGCCATTACTGTGTATTCCTGAATGTTCGGTTTATCAGGAGTGAAACTCTACGAGAATAACTTCTGTGGCAAAAATGCTCGAGAATGTAGATCAGCAGAAGTTCCTAAAGGGTCGTAAATTTTTCGCGTAGTTAATTCCAAGTGAAACTCTGCGACTGTCTCAACTGTGACGTCTGATAGGAGGACCAGTTTCTGAGGAGCGCCGGAAAATCTCATGATCTCGCTCGTTTCCCTGGAAACAACATCAGGAAATGAAAGAAATTCTCTGCTTGCTCAGGCGTCGGAATGAGCGACTGAAAGCTACAAGCCTGCGATACAGATCGGGAGGCGTCACGTGTGAACAACTTCTTTTCCTTGTACGATCTCTCCAGCAAACGTAATCGAAATATGAGACGTGGTGCATACGGGGCAGTTGTCAGGCGGTGTTCTAACGTGTCCGAGCACTTCACTTGCACAGGGTGTTCCTTAAAAGGCACCGAATTTGAAACTTGAAGCAGCGTGTAATGCATGCAGGTTCAGTGGAGGTGGACGTATGACTTACATTGTGTGGCTTGCCTGAACGGGAGACAGAAGTTATTAGAAATATTTCGAAACAAACCACCCTTGTAAAAAATTCATTTCAGTTATTTGCTTTCCAAATTCTGCACCCTTCACAGAACACCCTATGCTTGGGCAGTGTTGGTAACCAAAATACGTAAATGTTTCTCTATAATCCTAAACCCTGATCATCTTGCTTACTTGCTTTTTTGGAATCGTGCACACTTTTCAGTAATAACACGCCAGAAACTCCAAACTCATCTCTCAGTAATTAAATAAGGGCTTGCTCATCGTATTATGATTACCGGTCAATGAGACTAAGGTGAATGAATTATTTTCTCTGGCTTTTGATATTTGTTAGGAAATAAAGATGAATCATTGGAGGCTCGAACGGGACTTTAAAAGTGAGCCGACGGGTTACGGGTGGTCTAGTATACGATTAAAAATTGCCCAGCAGGAGGGGCGTCGAGTCATGCAGACTACTTGTAAGGGTTCGGTCCAAATTCTCTGTGAAGTTCAGCGAACAACCTGCATCGCAATTTAATTTACATTTACCAAAACACTTTGTGTCTATACTAAATTTAAAAATGAGGACTTCTGTTCCGTATTATGAAAGCATATTAAGTTTAATACATTGTAATTTCAGTTCCATAACGATTATGACTGCATCCAGAAATTTGAGAGCAAAATATGGCTGCATTGAGGGAAAGCTTTCACCCACCGCTCTGTAGAAGTAAAAAACATATCCCAGGTTAAGAATGTAGTTACTGAGCCGAGAAACTTTTTATGCCAGTCAAATTTACTCTAAAGCAAACCCTAGTACTGCATTATCATCAGCAAATATCTCTCATTTTTGTCTTGAGTACTTTCAATTATAAAAACAAGGAAAGTATTTCATGATCGTAACAGAACTCGGTATTTTTGCTGCCTCAATAACAACACCAATTGTGGACTTCACCACGCCGCCATCTCAGAGCTGCGTCCCACAGAAGCGAGTGCCGGAGTCGATGTTCTACAAAAATACGAAGCCCATGCGTCGAGGTCGCAGCTTCTGCGGTGCTGACACGATCAGCTGAGGACCCTTCCCTTGTCAGTGATCTTCATTGAACACGATGCCATTCCGCATTGTCCCCCGCCATCAAGTGGCGCACACGCAAGCAACACGTGCAGTAAACGCGCAGGGAAGCTCGCACAAGCATGCGACGCTGGCGCAACTGCCAGCGGGAGCGCGTGTGGCGCGTCGGTTGCTGCCATACCAGCGTTGGTGGACGGGAGCATCTGTACGCTCAGGCCCTGCGGTCTACATCTCAGCTGGGGTTTGGTGCACCGAGTGATGCCGAGTTGGCATCGAACGAAAATCAATTTGCCCAAACTGATGGTCTGTTAGCCCAAAGTTTGCGTGGAAATCGATCTGTGCAGATGACTTTCTGCACGAACTGCAAATAGATTCTCTGTGCCCAAAATAAATAAATTTTTTATAAAGTGTGTAAACTTGTTGCCTACACGATGTGCAAGTTTATCGTCATTCGGTGCAAGTTTAATTTACTTTTGGGTGAACAGGCTATTTCGTATCACCACCATACTCAAATAAAGTACGTGGAAACTCAAGGTGACGTATTCTTCAACTTGTTGTTGCTAGTCTGATCTTATTTCCTATTCCAGTGAACTATATTGAGCATAATTTCAATATTGCATAACTGTGACGTGATATTTGCAAAACGCTTGAAGTATAAATCTTATTTTTAACGAAGCGAAATACTACGAAAGTCCGTACCTGGTATCTCTAACAGAGTCGGTACCTACTCATAATTTCATGTCGAGAATCCTATAGACCTTTTCAAGGGGGAGAGGGGAGTTTCTGATCAGGATTGTTGTCTGGTGTAGCTGTAGGAGTCTTTGTCGAGGTGATCCGACGCTCTTTATCAGAGATCCAGCTACACTAAATGATCACGAGTTTGTTGTGGGTTTAATAATGCAGTTACACTTGTACATCGTATTCTACCTTCTTATTTTCTATAGTGTATCACGTTGCATCTAAATTCGGACTTTGTTTTCCTCTTCTATCACGATGAGTGTCTTATGCAGCCGACTTCAGTCAGATACTCAATCGGTATTTTTCTCATATTTTCTCATCTTTTGAGGCACATTGTTTGCCCTTTTCCGAGCAAGGACGAGTTAAAAGTTATTTTTGCTTAGTTTGTATTTTTTTGCTTTAGTGGAGTGAACTCGTTAAATTTCTTGTTAGAAAAGACTTGAAACGAGTTCTCCCGTGCATCCTTGATCTTTCGCGATATCAACCAACCCTTCCCTAGTGCACTCGTACATCTAAAGGCATCAAAATCGTTTGTTCATAACAAGCTTTCACCAGAACTCCTGTCTGGTGAAGCGACTGCAGTAACAAACCTTGGCTTCAATCGCTTATCTCTGACTTCACCGCGAGCTGTGCAACACTTGATCCCGATTCCTTGGCGGAGATCCGGAAGCCGCGTGTTCTTTTCCAGCGCCGCAAGCCGGGCGTCGCGGTCCAGCGCTGCAGCCGGGACAGACGAACTCACGACGCGTGACTGGCGATCGCCGTCCTGAGCTTCTGAAACTTGTTTTCCAGTTCCGAGCTACATCCTCAGTTTTCGGAGGCTGTTTACAAGTTTATTCTCTCATAGAAGCTTCGTCATCATTCGTTTTAGCGTGGAGTTGTGATTGTTTCGCTGTAAGGGAAATTATTTGTACTTTCTCCGTTGGTATTGCTTGTAGCAAACCTACTCAAGGTAATGTAGGCTTTTGAGCAACTTTTTGTTCTGAATGGTTTTTGGAGCGCGATCTGAAGGATGTTAGTGAAATTAATTCATGAGGAAACTGGTGGCGGGTTTGAAGCCTGTCCCGATACATTTGTTTCGTACGTTCAAACATGAAATTTTCAGTGCGAATATTCATTGTTTTAAACGAGTTTTGCCGACGTGAGTCTTTTGAAATTCAACGTAGAGTTGAATAATTAATTCCTTATTTTTCTTCATTAAAATTAGTATTGCTGCATAAGACACGATTTTTTGCTAACTTTTCCTTTCTATTGTATTATTTCATTCAAAGAATAGGTTACGCAGTGCAAAGCTTCACTGTCGCGTATGCGTCAACATGATGCGACAGTGAAGAGAATTTCGAGTTCCAAGCAGCCGAGACCGAGTTTCTCTGGCTGGTAAGATCAATTTCCGCGTATTTGTGGTGGGAAAAGTTTAATTTCTCAAACAAATTTAGCTGGCGAGGAGCAAAAAGAGAATTCATACATTAAAACATTTTAATGTGCGACTTCTCTCGGTGCGGCTTTTTTTACCCTACTGTTATGTCGAAGTTTAACTGCATATCATATATTTTTCATTTCAGTATCAAATAAGCCAAATGTAGATAAATTTTCCACGAAATTGACGCGTTGAATGAGGCTTATCCACAGAAGAAAAACGGAAGTATTAGAGGGATTAAGTGCCACGAGGCTCTGTCTCCCCTCAGAGGATTGCGTTTGTTCTTTCATCTTCCATGTTAGTTTTAGGAGATAAACTCGTGGTTTTGCTCCTTGGGTAGCACAGCTAGGCAATAGGGCGAGGTTAGTCAACGTTGTCTATCGTATGCTATGGGACTGGCGACCCCAGGGGCACTGTTAGGTAACCTCAGCTATACATAGCCCTTTGGGACTTCTATCTTCGTGACCACCTTGCTTCTTTCTATTTTCATGCCATCTTCATTGATTATTCTTTATCTTTTCTTCCTTTTCCTTCTTAATTCGTAGTTTATATGCACAGGTAATCTTGTGGGGTTCCTGTGGGGCTCGTTTGGGGTTCTTGTGGTGACCTTATGGGGAACCTGTGGGGATCCTTTTGTGCTATCGAAATGGTCCCTTCTATTCGTTCTCTTGAGTTGGGATTGCTTTAATTTGATGTAACTAGAGAGCCTTAAACCAGTTAACTAATAATAATAAATGATGCCTTTGTAGTGTTTTCGTTCAATGAAAACTCGTAAAATGGGTGGTAACAAAAGAAAGATCCGTTAATGAACTAACAATTATATAGTAAAGGTCTCGCTAATAGGGAAGGAAAGAGAACATGCACAGAATTTATTTGGATTTGTTTCGTGTGTTAGTTTTCATATCCTTAAAGAATCTCCATGTAAATTCTCTGATGTGAAAAACTTATTTCGATTTGCTGCTCAAAATAACCTAACGATTAGCTGCTTAAAATAACCTTCATGTGACTGTGAAATGATCTTCGACATTTTATATATTTTTGAAGCTTGTGTCAACCCTGTTTCTTTTTCCACCAGAGTTATAATGTTAAAGGTGATTCAATGTGGTCTCTTTCATCTGAAGTACCGTAAAGCAAGAGGATTTGATCCTCTGTACCCTCTCCTTGCCTGCACGCCGCTCGTCCCCAAAATGCGCGCCTGTCATTGAATGTCGTGACCAATTAATCTGCCGTATCCGTACGACGACGCTCGTCATTACAGCGAACTCGGGTCTGCTGCACCTGTTGCTATTGTCCCGTAGGAATAGCATTAGTGCCCTGTGTTTATTGGCCTATCTTGAGCTCGTGCTTTGGGTTCTGACTGCGATCGACAATCAGGTGCAGTGTCATAAATTCAACGGCAATTAGGATATGTTGAGAGGAGGCTTGGGTGTCTTCACCTTGAAATGAGTCCCCTTCTTGACAGTTGGCGATAAGTTATGGAAGTTATATAATTGGTGCGGCCAGGAACTGTTTATGCCTAGTCTCACGAGTTATTGATGCGGCTGCTGTACCCGCCCTTAATGGCAACAGGAATGCGGAACATTTATGACCCGGCAAAACCGTTATTCGCACTGCCATGTTCGTGTTTTTAATAGTGCCCTAACGATTCGCTATAAAATTTGATCTAATGCCCTGATCTGATTCACACGTTGACTCCGAAGTGGGTCATCTAACTTAACCTAATGTAACCAAAGCACTATCATGTATAAGTACAAATTTTCGAGTTTTCTTCTAATTTGTGTTCATCAATCGAATAAGCTAATTCTGATTAGAAAGATAATTAATAGAGTAACCAAATTTGTGAAACCAAAATCCTTCATTTTTAAATTCACAGTAGAGATATTTGTCGGCATGTAATTTTACCTGTGTGGAGAATTGGAGTCAACATGTTAAACTAATGAAAATACTTCATTTATGGAGTGTTCCGTTGTCTGTATTATGGAACACATTCACACGTTCACGTTGCATGCACTTTTCCCCGTGTGGTGGCAGCGATTTCCTAACGGTTGTGCAGTGTGCGCGCAGGCACGTGTGTCGTGAGCGCGTCGTTATAGTGTGCACCGAATTACCCCTAATTTCTTCGTTATTGGCGTGCTGTGTTCGAGCTCGCAAGCAGGATATTTTCCTATCAATGACCCTCTGACGTACGGGAATTGACTTTCATGTATGAATGGTGGTGGAAAGAAGTTACCGAGCCTGTTAGTTGATCTTTAATTTTGCCGCATGCTTCCTGCTTGTTTTAAACGCATTGTTGACGCCATCTTTAAATGTGTCAATTTACGCAGTAACTTCCATCATTTTGAGACTTTATTTGTAGTTATCTTTAATCATACGGTAATAAACTCCCGGTCTCGCCGTATTTTCCGTAACATATTCCTTTCGGCAACTTTTATTCTTATTTTGACGTTGAATGCTCAGTTGAAACGTCAGCCAGGTGCTGTACGCAGAGTAAAATAACGTATCGCTGGTAAGCACTCATTATGCGGGAAACCTTCGCCACGTTGCATCATGGGAGGAGCGAGCACTCGGTAACCGAGCGTCTGAAGTGCGCCTCACTGGCGCGCAGCCGAGCGCTGTGCCTCCTGCACTGCGGCGTGATTCAAGGAGATGCCTGCAAACTCGGCGAGTGTGGTATGCAAATTATTTCTTGTTAAATTCCCACTTCTCTGGTGGTAACGGTAAATATTATTTGTGCTTGCTAAATTTATATTCGAAACGCGACTTTCTGCCCGGATTTCCATGTCTTTAACGTTTCTCGAGCTGACCAAACAATTAGGACCGCTACGCAAAGTGCTCACAACTAGCGGCGCTTTTGACGTTCTCACTTTCAGCCTGATAAGACCACGAGGAAAGTTTATGACGAAATTATCTCGTCGTAGTGCCTGGCAGTTACCCACTGGAGTGCTGTGGCGGCCTTGCAGTCGGCCTTGGCAAATCCCGAAAACCAAAAATTTTCGTTGCAATTATTTTATTTTGTCCGGTGTACATATGTTTAAAGCATGCTGTGCGTACCGTTCATACCGTACGGTCTCGATGCCCTTTTTGCCTGGCCATTTCAAAAGGCTCACTATCTAGTGATAGTTCACAGATTACAACACATGGTAACTCAATGGGATTTAGGGACCTTTTCGCAGTCCCAATGGTAATACTTCGCTGTCCCCGCAGCGCAGATTGTAAACCACCATTATATACAATACGTACCTTATGTTGGTCCACAGTTGATTTCGTGACCAGAAACAAAAGTTGTAAACATGAGCATGACCCAGTAGCATAGCGTGGACGCGTTTCGAGGCTTGTCATCAGGGGGTGACAGTTCAGGTTTAAGTCGTGATGTGGTGTTAGAAAACCACTGCCGTCATGTTACCGACAAAATGCAGACGTATCGCTTGATAAAAATTTGTGTGATGTAAATGATTGTTGCCGTTCTGAACAATGAAGTCATCATCGCACACGCTCACAGACTTACGTGGTGGTTCATTCAACGCACTCGTACTTACCCGTAGTTATCGCACGTCATTGACTTATTGGTCGCTTTTGACGTCTGCGTTGCGTTCTATGTACGTGTACCAGGAACTTGTAGAAGTTCTTTTTATTTATCAGCTTAGTAAGTTTCTCGATGATATAGGTACGCACAAATTACTGCAGGCTTCGTTCATAGAAGTGTAAGAATGAGTTATTTCACAGATGAAGACCCAATTTGGTTTTTCCTGGCTTTGATAACGACATTGAATTTGAGCAGCCGTCCTCGAAGCTGGAGAGATTTAAATTGAATCTCAATATTTTTATTTGCTACTGAGGATTTCAAGTATTCTTTCACAACTTAAATTCTTTCCGTACGTTGACACGTGTCTGTGCAAACAATATGAGGGAAAATGCCTTATACCTTTTACTATGACGTACTGAGCTTTGTAACGCCTCAACTACTGGACCCATCACCAAAGTCTTTCATTTATCCTCAAAAAATGAACGAACTCAAACTTGCAGAATAAACCCCCAAATTCTACGTACATTTTTACAGTACGTGTGGCGTCGACGTAGAACTCGAGTGCGTTGACGTAGAGCTCGACCTGTGACCGAGTGCGGGAGTAACTGTGCCGCAGGCGGTTGTGCGCTGGCCGTACGTGTGACCGACCTCACACACACGCGCGCTGCCTCAGAGATGCGCGCTGAGTGCAGGCACAGTAACGGAGACCTGGGTCTCCACGTGAACTGTACGCTTCTACATAAATGACTTCTACACATGCCTTATGTTCGTTTGAACGAAAATACAGACTATCATCAAAAAATATTGTCTCCCTATTTCTGTTCGTTTTACACCTAACGTATCATTCATTTGACTTCGAGAGAAATCTGCGCATTGGAAAAAATATTAGTCAACTAGAAAATGATGTAGGCAGTACGGGGTTACCGGCATTACCGTCGTTACCGTCTACATAGATTTCAAAATCTACTTTTATAAAGATGCAGCTAGTTTTTCATAAAGAGCTAAATGGAGCCTTATTGGCGAGACAGAGCGTTTGGGAAAAAGAGGTCCAAAATTTTACACCTACCAAAGAGTGGTTAACTTAACACTTTTTTCGCTATGAAATTTTGCGAGAAATTATTATTTTTTTTGGCTATTAACTGTTTAATATTTGAAAGGAGGTAAATTTGGAAACAAAATATCCTACAAATAATTTTTTTATACGTTTACTTTAGAGAAATTGTTTTAAGTTTTCACCACCCACATTGATTTCTCTTTCGGGGGACACATGACAAGTTTTGTATATTCGACACCTGTGGAATGAGAAGAAGATCTCGTAGCAAGAATTGCAGTGGCTTCTGGTGATATTTCTGAAATGCCATGCCTTTTCCACAATGTGAGGCAGTCCGTAAGTCGAAGATATCTCAAATGCATTGATGTGGGTGGCCGAAACTTTGAACAATTTCTTTAAAATGAATGTATAAATAAAATACTTGTATGCAATTCAATTTCAAATTTCTTCTTTTCAGCTTTGAACAGCTATTATTTCAAAAAACAAACTTTTTTCACATATTTTTCATAGAGGCAAAAGTGTTCAGTTTGCCACTTTTGTTGTGGCAGTTTGAACCTCTTTTTCCCTAACACCCTGTGCACACAAGGTTGCTTCAAGTCTGTTTTCGCACGAGCCCAACACAGTCTCATCGCAAAAATGATTTCGACAGAACTGGTTTTAATTTTGGCGGCGAGGGTGAGGTCCCAGCCACGAGGCCAATGTCGCCACCAGCACACGCAGCCACGAGACCAATGTCGCTCATGGGGTCCAGGGACGACACCTGTGTGGTGTGAGGCGCCACGAGGCAAGCGCCGTTCATGGGGTCCAGGGACGACACCTGTGTGGTGTGAAGCGACACCTGTATGGTGTGGGGCCCGCTGAGAGAAGTCATTTATTCTCTCTGTAAGTACCGCTGGACCCTTTCAACCCGGAATTTTTCGTTGACAAGTTCCGACAGGCACACGTGTGCGCCGGCCGGCTTGAAAGGGTTAAAGCAATCTACAAGGCGGGAATGTTGTCATTATTGTAAGTGGTGTGCAATCTACGTCGCACATTAGATCTCTCAACTTTCACACTTCTGTGCTGGAGATTTTCGGAATTAAACTGTCATACTGCACAGCGGGTGCAGGTACCATATGTCGCTCGGTCTCCGATCTCAGAATGACTCGAACTCTGCCGACTCGAACATGTTCCTCTCTGGATTCCAGGGTCGTATCTTCGTGACGTGTCTTGCCTCAGATTTAAACGCGTTATTATGCAACTAACAACCTTCGGAAATATTAAACCTGTAATCATGTTCTGAATAAGAAACCCTGTAATCTTTCCTGTGCAATAACCAAACCCAGCGATTATTATCGCAGGAAAATATTCTGATTTCGTTTCCGACTCCTTGTTCTTTAAACATCCGAGTCAGGTTTGTTTTAGGACGCTCACACAAACGCCTCTACTCAAACTTTTCAGCTGCAGAATGGCAAATAAAGCTCGCAGCTCCAATACTTATTGAAAGTACAAAATGAATGTTAGAATGGAACAGGTGAACAAGGTAGTTTGCTCGCCTCCACCTATAAACCTGCAGCGTTTGTTCAACGAGAGGCCCACGTGCATGCCTGCGTATAAGGCCTTATTAGTTGGAGTTGTTAACGCTAATAATAAGGAAAATAACGATATCAAATAGCTAAGATAATTGTTAAAAAGAATTCTTTTAATGAACGATGACTCCTCCGATGTAAGGCCTCTTTAACCCTACAAGGAGGAATGTCATTTTTGAAGGACATCAGAAATTATCTAGTTTAAGTTTAAATTTTTGTTTCGTTTGAAACCAAGGGATTATTTCCTCTCAAGTGCAAAAACCACGAACAACTGTTTGTTAATACTTCTTTTACTCAAGAATAAATTAATTCTTACAGGGTTGAACCATGTTATGGTTGGCTTTACCGATTTCATTTAGGTTAAATTAGAACAATTTGAATTTCATCTGTTAACTGTACGCTATCCAATTATTTTTTTCGTGTCATTCATCACTATTTAATGAGGCATGCTATGCCCTTTCTATTGGCTATCCTTTAAGAAGCAGAAAATTTTTGAAAATAGGAAATTTTATGTAAAGTTGTAAACATGTTTTAGTTATCTCATAATGGTTGAAAATATTGGACATTATTTCGTTATTTATTGTACTTCATTTTTTCTCACTTACATACTATTATTACATGGTATGGGCGTCGCGGTTGAACTCCTGCTTATTCTGGCGTAAAAAACTAAATTCAAGTATTTTTGTCATCGTTTATCTGATTTTTTTCATCGTTAAAGATTTTTTCTTGTCTTTTTATCGAGTTCTGCCATAGGATGATGAAAATTTTGTACATTAACTTACGGCTAATGATGGTGAAATTGCTGCAGCGTGGGAGCGTGCACAGTCTTGTGAGAAACTGTTGGTGTCAGCGAGATGTTGCCACACGTGTTAGTTTGTGGCTTGACTTCACCCATGCGTCAAATTTAAGATTAAGACGCTGATTGCTTCAAATTTAGATAGTGAACAGTTAATATTTCAGATGTCAAATTTAGTCATATTTTTGATAAATACACAGATCTCTTCTTTTCTGTACGTCCATATTGAGCCTTGTATGCACCGTGTATCGTACCTGAGACAGTTCCTGTCTTTCTGTCAGAACCTTACAAGAATTATTTTTGTTTAACACGTAGAAATATTGGTGGTGTGAAAGTTTAAAATTTTATTTACGAGCATGAGAAACTCTTGAAATTTCGATCAATATAAATAAGTTTTTCAGTCTGAAATCGATTAGCAGTACTCAAGTTAGACTAGGACAGTAATTATTGGAAAACATCGTCTGTAATTAGCTGCAATCGGTGGTTCTTGAATTTATGGGATCGAAAATTGTGAACATTTCTTGCTTTGACTTTCTTTGGGCACAGGGACACATGGATTTCTAGAGTTTTGCACGCATCTCGCAGCAGCGGGTCGTGACGTCTACAGAGCGTGCGATGACTGGATGGGGGGCGGCAAAACCTCGGCCACACCACACACCGCTCATCTTAATTTAACTTTCTAAAACCTCAATTCTTTTCTAAACAAAATAAAAATACGACAAAATAAGAAATTATGTTAGATTTTACTGAGGAACAGTGTTGCCACTGACTTCATTATTCCTAGTGGAACGTACACAAATCGTTAGACTCAGCGGTCGCCCGACTCTACCATATTTTCAACGCAGCAAACTACGATTTCAAATGTTACGAAAGCGTAACGGTCTTGGTTATGTAGTTAAGGCATTGAAGATGTTCATGCACTCCGTAACAGCTCGCAACATGTCGAGACGACTCAATCGGCCGCAGTTTCACTCAATTTCCCCCTGAAGGAACGCGGCAAAGTGTCCGCCGAGTTGCGCACCGAGGCGTGCCAGTCGCGGTTAGGAATATCAAAACACTTTCCGTTTCGTGGTTGCAAGGAGACCACCTGCTTCTTCCGTGCGCCGCTCACGGGAATACGATTCAGAAATTTCCTCGAGTGGATTGGGCGAAATTTTTCTGGAGAAGAGAGCGCTTGTTCTTTCGATTGGGATTTTAACCTGTTAATGGGTATTGACATCATATGATGTCCGTGTGGTTGTTGCATTCACACGGTCGCTGTCGATCACACATACCGTGTGAATGCAACACCAGCCCCCTGGGCGGTGACCGTTGACAGGTTAATTAAGCTATAACATTAGGCTCATCTAATCTGGGCTTCCTGTTCCCTAAGCTTAAATAGAAAGATGGTGTTTCAATATAACTCCATGAATTTAATGTTTTCCTATCAGGAACCAAAATGAACCTAAATTACATTGCATATGTAGACCGAACGTCAGGTTCCAGCGCTTATTTGCTGCAGCACGAGCTGACCAGGAGTCTGACTACAGTTTGTTCTTCTCCTTGCCACGTTAGGTGAACCCTAAGCAATCCTTGTTAGAGTCCTCACTTCCTCAGTGTTTTTGTAGTGACGGTTATTTTCCGCTGTGTTTATCACACCTTCCCACCATCAGGGACGTATTAGTATAAACATACACTTCGTTTCACGTGCACGTACCCTCTCGAGTCGGCATTCGCATAACAGATTTATATATCTAAAAATATGATTTTTGTTTCAGGAGACTTGCATAAATTATTTCTAACCTAAGGCGAAAGGATTGTTGTATATATTTTCCCATGCGTCAAATTCAGGGTTAATCTGTATCGATGTGTCGCCTAAATAAATCCCACTAGACTTGTTGGGAATATCGGTATCGCACACACGTCTCAAGAGACTCAAAAGGGCAAAAATTAGTCGAAACACGTGAAGCAATCAGTGCGTTTGATCGTTCTCACGCTGATGCTGTGCCGTTTCACAGGCAGAATAGCGCGCAGTCACCCTGAGAGGAGGCGCGTACCTCCCTCCTTGTTTCTATTGTGTAAATTTGTCTAGCGCCGCCAGGGAGGCGCTCTGTCGCCCATGCGCGACCTGCACCTGTGCACCATTCGAGCTGTAGGCCACTTGTTACGTCATTTGTGTTGGATATTATGAGCAGGGTACCACAAAGAAAGGGTTAGGGGGCCACATGGAGAGATATACATCCTGGGCTGCAGGCCACTCGTTGCTTCTTTTGGACGTCAAATACGACGTACACGCGGCCACAAAAGAGGTATAGATATCTCGGGCTGCATGCAGGCTACATGTTGCTATGTTGGAGCACTGAATATGCACACAGGGTGGCCCAAAGGAGGTCTTAACATACCGGGCTGTTGGCCATACGTTGCTTTTGGCCGCTGAATGTAATGTGTGTATAGGATGTGGCAATTGAGGCATCAGAGTGTCACAGGGAAGTATGTATCAGGAAGTAGGAGATGGAAATCGTTCTTCTCGTGATTTTTGGACTTGGCATTCCTCGGCATCTGTTAGGATTCCTGGGCTCATCCTATGAGGCTCGCGCAGGTCTGCCATCATCAAAGTGTAACTACTAGAGTTGATAAAGTCTCTAGCCTACAGGACGTATGTTCTTAACACCACTAGATGAAGTTGGACGCGATTACAATTGCGAGGGTGCCCTCTTTGAATCTCAGCCTAAATTTGTTCTTGTATTGTTTGATTCGTATTTGCATGAGCTTTTCTGAGTAAACGTTCATAGTTTCGAGCAACTTCTTACAGCTAGTGACCCGTTCTTTGCGTTGCTTTTGGCCGTGTGCGTATGGGAAGAAGAGCTAAAATGAATTTTGTACCTCTGAAAAACAACGACCTGGTCTCTTGAGGACTCAGGTTGGCTCTGACCCCCCTCTCCCCTCCACGATAGTGTGTACAAAGGCTGTGTAATTGAGTGCAACTACCTTTCATGGCGTCAATCTTCTACTGGTCGCTAGCTTTTCTTCGCTCTATCCCAGGAAATTGGCGCGTGATTGATCCTGAATATTAAACCTAATAATTTTTGGAGGTCATTCCATCTACCTATGAAGTATCATTTGTTCATGCATGCGTGAAATTATTACAGTCACAACGTCGGCTAAAGTTGTCAATGTTGTTGCGGCTGCGCGTCAGTTTTTGTAGTATGACTAACTCAAAACGTTCGCTGCCACTATAAAAGCTAGTTTCGTAGTCCAATACCATTTTGAATGGTCTAATTGTTGAGTATTCTAATGTGAAATTTTTCTTATCGTATAGCTCTACAAAGTGCCAGGACTTGTTGCCCGTACATAATCAACAATGACGCACATGTGCTTCAAGAGGCACGAGCTAATGATTGCAATTAAACATCATCAAATAGCAGTAGAGCTGAAGGTAGTAACAGGCCACATGACGCACGTGTGCGTCATGTGGCAACGAACGCCTTAAGAACGGTCGAGCTGCGCTGGGGAGAGGATTATTCGCTCACAATTACGGAAGTGTGCATCTACAATATGAAAAACGTATTTTCAATATGATGTATGAAATATATGCTATACCTTATTTTGCAATATATTGCGAACACTCACAAAATTAGCTCGCCTTATAGTTTTTACCTACGAATAAAATCCATTCTCGTTGAATATCTATTCTTGTTTTTTGGTATCACGCTGTTTGCAGGCGGTCGGTAACATTTCCTGCAGACCATGGTATGCATCCCACTAATACTTTCCTGGAGACTTCGTACATAATTATTAAAGCCTTGGCCATCGTACTTTCACTGTGACTGCTGCGACGGTTTTCACTGCATGACCGCACTCCTCTGACAAGACTTGCATAGTTGCTGCTACATTCGAATAGAAAATCGACAAAAATGAGCATAGTTGACGCTGCATTCGGATGAAAAATATTCGAGCATTTTTGCCGGCGACGTTTGCTGCATCGCTCGTTTGATGTTCTGAGATCTCGTACGTCGCCGTGTACGTGGCTCGTGTCCAACTCCTTCCTGACGGTGTCCAAAAATGCCGCCTGCATGCACAGTTTTAGCGCGCCTTCAGGGATCTTTTTGGGTAACCGGTGAAGTGGTGTCACCAAGGTTTCTGAATCGCACCGTTGTAATGGGTTAGTGACTGGCCTTACTCCCGCCTGTAAAGGCGTCGTGAAGGAGCACCGCGCCGCGATGCTCCTAACAGCCGCTTTGGTTCGGCTTTGAGGCTAGGAAGGTAGGTGTGATTTTGCTGTGTACCGACTGACTTCTCAGCCATGTTACACCGCTCACAGCTGTCCCTCTCTTCCTGCTGTTATCAGTCTCACAGCTGTCCCTCTCTTCCTGCTGTTCCCAGTCTCACAACTGTCCCTCTCTCCCAGCTGTTTCCAGTCACACAGCTGCCCCTCTCTCCCCCTGCTGTTTCC
>VOMN01104383.1:0-21272 GCA_014899125.1 Orchestia grillus | reverse complement strand
ATGAAGCGACCTCTCAAATTTTGGCGAACGACAGCTAGGTAATTGTCGTTCCGTCACACAAGCTGATCTAAAATATACCGTCATTGCTGTCAGTATGCACAATGTTAACGACGGTTTATCTAATTGTTCATTCAGTAATGGCATACTAAATAGCTGCTGCAGAAAGTTGGTCGCCCAAGCGAGATAAAAGTATCGAGTCCTTTGAATTTCAGAGCCCTGCTGGATGGCAGCAAAGGATTCAGTAACCTAGTTTGACAACGGAGATCTAAGCCTACAAAAATGAGTTTACTTCGCTAATTACAACAGTAATTAGCGTAAGTGCGAACAAGGACTTTCCCATTGCTTCCGGTGACATTGCAAGCCAATAAAATAATCTAAGGCAACTGACAAACGCAAGCAGGTTAATCTCGCACTTGCGCTGCGTGAGCAGCCGCCACCTCAGTCAGTGCTGACGAGCATCAGCTGCAGGCTACCGAGTTAATAAACACGCTGCCGACATCTGCTCGAAGGCCATGGCGCGGGTCGCTGGATTCCAGCTACGGGGCCAGCAACTCGCTAACAAATCATAACTCCGGCTCACGGTCTGCTTTGATGAACTGGGGAATGTTAACTCATCTACCCTTAGAGGACTAAATAATTTTCAGAACGAAAGGTTGCGTTAGCACCCGTTTACATATTATACACATCCGTACATATTCAATCTAGTTTTGAAGGAAACTAAAGTTCAAGACTAAACTCTATTAGTTCAGATGTCCATCATTCTTGACAGGGGTCCTCATGGGTCAAGTACAATGATCCCCAAATGGGGTACGTTCAATGAAAGATTGCACAATTATTTGACAATAGCACACTCGAAAAGCCGAAGTTAAATACATAGAAAAAATATTGATGTTTCAACTCGGGTAATAAAAATTTGGTCCTTCATAGGTCAATGGGCGGCACGTAGCATTAACTCAATTCTTACATTCGGACAGCAGGGTAAAGAATATTGGGCACACATTTCAAAGAGTTGCGAGCACCATATGAGCATCACTGGGGCGCTCAGATTGAGAGCTGCCTCAGCCATTCAGCAAGAGGTATACTCAACAAAATTAGTTGAAAGTTTCCAGTTCAAGGGGTCCAATGTTTAATGTTGAAATGCTTTAGTAAGGGTCCCTCGTTACACTAATGAGTCGTCCGACTTAATGCACGCGGTATGGACCAAGGTCTCGACTAATTCTTTATATGAACGAGTTGAAAAGAAATTTGTTATACTCACGGAAATGTTTCTCTTTAAATTTAGCTTCATGCATACGATTGTGTAAACATTTTTTTCAGACATAGTTTGAAAAATCACGAAAAATATTTGTTCATTCTACACATAGAGTACTATGCAGACGCAAATTAATTTGATTTTGCTTGCTCATTTAAATTTATTTCTTTTTTAAGTTCGTCATTTTTTTCCCCCCGTATATTTTTTAACTCGTCTCTGAATTTTTTCAGCGTGAACTGCACAAACCCTTGCAGGGACACTGAACTGCACAGTAAGCTTTCTGTACCCTCTATTTAACTCACTGCAGAACTATAATTTTCAGGTAAACTAGAATATTCGTTAAACTGCAGCGGGAATAGGTCTTAACAGATGTCAACCCTGTGATTGCTTGTGATAGGATAACCCCCTGCATCACCGCCATAACATGGCAAGCTTTAGAAATTGCGGATTTATGTCAGACAGCGAAGCTAATACTTATAACATGACAGAATCATCAAAAAAGATGCTATAACATGCATCTCATTATAATTATACATCAAAGTTATGTACACAGCTGACGCGCGGAATCAAAGCACCTCATCGCCCCGGACTTCAGAACAATTGGGGTACTTCAATGTGTCCAACTTGGACGATTTCAGAGCGCAATCTCAAAATTTTCAGTTAAAGCTTTCGTTTGGGAAGGTAAGCGTTAACGTTTTTTTTTAAACATTCTGTGATATTGCCCACAGGTACGGGCATTATTGGACTACTTCTTCCCCATTTAGTCCGCCTACGCATGCTAAAAATTTGTCCGCGTATACCTTTACCACAATTCACTCAAGCCTTCTATTTTTTCCCAAAAATTCAGCAGGCATTCTTCTATTTCCAACATGACTAAGTCAATTAACTCGGGCTAAACTTGGGAACTTAAACCGAAATGAACCCAATTTTAATATCGTTTAATGTAGCCACGCATACGACTCCACTGCACACTGTAACTGCTCATTTAAGTTTTCCACTCAAATTGAAGAGCGTACTTAGGAAGGAAATGAGATGACTACAAGAAACTAAGCAGGATGCCTTGGCACTAAATAAAATTGCCGCGAAACATAGAGACACTGGCGCCAGCGCGAAACGCAATTACCACCACGTAAGATGCATTACAAATGGCTTGCTTAACGTGCCGAAAGACGCCTGAGGTGTGCAGAAATTAGTGCAATTAGCGAAGTCCTCGCAGGGGCAGCGGGAGTTCACCTGACCTACGTTTCACACCTGCAAAGGAGCTGGACAGCTAGCGAAGATGTCGATCATTGGACCAAACCCGTTTCTCCACGATTGTTAACATGTGATTTTTATAAACAGAGCATGCGCTGTATTAGTTAAGGAAGTGTCTTCGTGTTCAGCGCGTTCACGATACGAAAAACCCAACTTAACTTTCCTAAAGAGAAATATTTAAACATTTTTACGTCTCTATCAGTGTCTGAATGCACCACTTATAAATAAGGAGTCGAGTAACAGCGGCGGCTGAGTAGGGGTCACCAGATATGATCTCAGTAGTCGCTGGAATGCTCAGCCGCACCCAAGAAAACCTGAGCTTATCCCTGCTGCACTGCAATGTCTTCCGTTATCCTTCATGTGTGTCCAGCCGTCTATGTCTAAGAATAAAGTCCGTCCGTATTTTCTTCAGGCATACACTTCACGCCCCCGTCCACACTGTCGCTCAGGACGCCTCGTCTGCATCATACGGCACACTCCCAAAGAATGCTATCAATTAATTCGAATTAGTGATGGAACTCAGCATCCGCTAAATTGTCCGTTTTTCGTTTCGTCAGTTTTAACTTACCTCATGCACGTAAATTAAATGAAGCTGTGGACGACAACATCAATTCCATCCCTGATCCCGAGAACATTTAAGAAATTCATTCTACGTTAACGGACATCACGAAGGATTATGCAGGTGTGTGCCATCAAACTCTGTAATTGGTCACCCTGACAATAAACTCGCGTTTAAGTCCAAGCAACGCATGTACGATACGAATTGTCATTCATTTGAGCGCCACGCGCCCCCGATTGACGGCAGCTGCTGGAATGACGAGAATTCGTCGCGCAGAGAGGAGGACGTTCAGGCTCGTATATAAATGCCGTAGAGGGAGCTGCTTAGATTAGATGCAGGCCTCAAAACAAGGAGCACCGAGTTCAATAATTAGCCTGCCGCTATCGAAACATTTGCAAAACGTCCGAGTTTCTGCCAATGGTTGGCACATAAATCTTCTCGCGTTATACTGAGCGATAGCACAGGAATGCCAAAATTAGCGTAAGTCAAATAAGGAATGACCATTTTTGGTGCGATAGAGACGTCGTGAGAGAGGTACTCAGTTTTACTTGATTTAAATAACAATTAATTCTAACACCAATGAAAGAAGCACTTGCTATTAATTTTTTTCCTATGCTTGATCTGGGCCAATTCTGTAAAACTGCACTAGTCGACATCATGTTCATTTTTACATTGTACACCACAGAACGACAAGATCATACAGCACGGGGCTAAGTTTTAAGATATTTTGAAACAACGTAGACAGAAATTTGAATAAAAAATGTAAAAGAATGATGTCCTTAACATGAAAAATATATTTTAATTTGTAGCTCAAATACTGATTTTAGTTCATTTGTTGATCTCAATTAGCGGTCGGTGAAAGCCTTAACGTAGGGCACCACAACTATTCCTGCAGCACAGTTATGAAACAGACAAATGTAAGAAACTTAGACATCAATGTTCGCATCGTTACCTGTCAGCACGAGCCATTTCGATGATTCGAGACACCAAAATGCCGACAGTTGTTCTATATAAAGTACTGGTATCACGCATCAACAATGAAATTTCAACTGCACATATATGTCGGAACACAAAATGAATCGACTCACCGGAGACTCATGAACAAAACTAATGTACTCATGTACAATATGAATTGACTCATGTATCGGGAATGGCATCCCTGAGAGGGCATCACCCAAAAGTCGTAAAAAGCAGAGCAATATCAGCATGGTGCGTGACTGATACTCTTCATTTCCGCAGCACGCGCTGGCCACTAAACACGCCCCCCACTCGGTCAAAGTGGCATTAATGATACTTATACAGCGGGCCTCAAGGGCCCCACTTACTTTCCGCTCATACAATAAAGTGGAGAATTGCATCCTGTCAACTAACTCTTTCTTCTTAAGGAAATCACTGTCTTTCAGCGATTGTGCATCTCAAGTACAATAGTAGTAGTGCTGATAGCACTATCTCGCACCGAAAGAGTAGGGACAATTTAGTATGGACTTAGGCAAACGGGAAATCTATGCACAAGGTGTGTTCCCACACAAGATCCCCTGCGCATAGAAACAGCAAATTAAGAAGGAAGAGGAAGAAAAGACATATTAGAAATAGCGAAACAGGAATGAAAACGGAAAGAAACAATGTAAGCACGGAAGATAGAAGTCCCGACGGTCTATATAAAGCTGAGGTAGCCTAACAGTGCTCCCCTGGGGGCGCTAGTCCCCATGGCATAGGATAGACAAACCTAACTAACCTAACCCTATTGCCTTTGGCCTATCCTATGCCCCCTGAGGAGTCAAGCGCAATAAGCGACGCAGTAAACGACTCGTATGAAAGTACGATTTCACGGATTATTAAAATTTATTTATATACTACCGAAAAAAAACGTTTGGTAACAATAACGTTACATAAATTACTTACATTTGAAAAAATTCGATTAACCCCCAGACAGCGGAACCAGAATGATGAAAACACAATAAGAGCGGCTCTTAAGCCTTTACAATCATCAGAAACCCACTGAGCAGTCTTCCCATGCAACACTTACCTGCGTGAGCACCGGATTGTTGAGGTAGTCATCCACTGTCATAGAACGAAGACCTCGGGCAGCACTTCAATGGCAATCAGAGTTCGAATAAAGTCGGCGTCGACTATCGTGCGATACTCGGAGTGTCAGTCGAGTTAGTGAGGAGGCGTACCAGGTCACATCATGGCACGGGCCTCACAACTACGGCTACGAGAGTGGGCCATCTCCGAGCTTCAGGGCCAATTGGCCGAGATCAGAGGTGCCGGCACGTACCGCACCTCCGAGTGTAGTCCGCTAATTCACCTCATCGGTAAAAAGCAACATCGGGTCGCAAAGTATACGCTATTATGATGGAAATTCGAACTATGAGCACACATTTTCTCTCATCTTCACTGAAATAGTGAGGTATAATAAAACACTTCGCAGTGTAATTGAGAGAGGAAAGAGAAATATGCGCTCGGCAGGAACTAGACATGAAGAGCAGATACCCCTGCACAATGCTGACGCTAGCATGGTCAGGTGAGCAGAGGCAGAAATTTATAAATAGCGAAGCGTTGAAGGGATAGACGCAAACGAGCGGAAAAGCCCGCCTGCTGCAGCCGGCAGCTCAGAAGCCGCGTGGTGAAGGCGGGGTGGGGTTCCCTTGATCACTCGAGAAGCCCCATTAGGAGTTCGTGCTTAGCTCAAATATCTCAAATACACAATGTTGAGTTAAGGTACAGTTAAGGTACTTTTGAACGAACTGAAATTTGTGTGCAGACCTACACAATCAAACGAATAAGCGACGTAACTAGACCTACAAATCTCTAGGCATGGTGTCCATCTCCATGGTGTACAGATGGTTAGATGGTGTACATCTAACACGCCAGACGCACGACAATGGGTGGACATGACAATTCTGCAAGCAGCACTTGAAGAACATAAAGGCACAGCGATCGAACACATAAACTCACTGTCCTCCAATGCAGTGGAAATGCTGACACCGCGCAAATTGATCACAGCCCCGTAAGAAAAAATCAAATGAACGTAAACGCTGACGCACAGAGAATGGCAGTACAATGACTGTAGTATCGGACGAAACCGTGCATATGAATGTTACATTCGAAACTTTTGTTGAATATGTTCCTTTACTCCAGCGATAGATATACAGAAGCATTGCTGTGCAAATAGATATACCGGGGTTCAGAGCTGTTGTAAAAGCTTGCAATATAGACCTCAATAATAAAGGCAATTGAGAAGAATTAATAAAGCCCAATATGAAATTACATTGGATTTCAAGACTGCAACATATTTATAGATATTATTAATTTATGTTGCTACGCTTACCTAGCAGACAAAATGGCATGACCAAACAAAATATTACACCGAGCTTACTCGCTTCATTACAACGAGTTTACATCCCCACGTTCACCCTTGAAAATATTGCAAAAGGCAAAGTTACCAAGTAAGCAGGAAACGAAACTTGAATTTAGGGTTGGCAAGACGCTGGTTAAAACTTAAAACGCAACTCAAGAACTCGAAATTAATATTAGAAAGAAAAATTCATTGAAGTGATGCAGGTTCTGAAACCTGAGGCTAGCGGCTGAACCGTCATACCGACAAGGGATCGAACACATATCACAGGAGGCTGTTCCTTTAGAGCAGGGATCGGCAAGCCTTTTTACTATTGAAATTTGACCAAATTTCAAATTTTTCTACAAAAAATGTATTTGTATGCAAGGTCTTGAAAAATCTAATAGATTCTTTTTATTTTCCTTAATCGACCCCCTTCCGACCCCCATAAATTTATCGACCCGAGTTCTAGCCTCGACCCCCAGGGGTCGATATCGCCCACTTAGCCGACCCTTGCTTAAGAGGGCACCGAATATTAATTAAATATCTTCACTATAAGAACGCATTCTGCAGCTGTAACAACGCACAGCGCACGAACATCCTAAAAAATCCGCTGATCTCTGAATGAAGAATGATAGTAAGCATGGTAAAAGCACACTTTCAAACTTCAAAACGCAAAAGCGTCACACATTTTAAATTTCGTATTATTTATGGAACACTCTACACAAGTGGACTGCTACTAGTAGTATAGCAAAACCAAGACAACCTCAGTCAACCAGATGCAGCATTAGAAGTTCATGTCGTATGAAAAAGCAAACTTGTGCTACATACGACTCAGAACTAACAATAAGGCTTGGAGTTCCCACTCGGCAAACACTGAAGAGCAGCTTGCGTTACAGAGTAACATAGCATGACGTGAAGCACAGCGTTACATAACAGGAGCACCAGCGATACTCGGTGCCATTTCTGATAAGCGACGCTTACGCAAATGGCAAGGAAAGCTCCCACGTGTTCTATGAAATGAAATATAAATATTATTCATCGACTAAAGGATTCAGCAAATATTCCAGAAAGTTCACCGCAATTCAATATGCCTGGAAATTGTCAATTCTCTGACATTTCTTGCGTCTATTGTAAACGAACACGGTAGGTCAGACGCATCACCCGCCCGACCAGACGGCACTCCTCGCCTCCTGACCTCGGGTCCCAGTATTCAAGGTTGAAATATCGCACCAGCTTGGATACCTTGGAAGTAGTTCGAGCGCCTTACCCCAAGCCACAATGATGTGCCACCATCTTAGGAACATTACGTTAAATCTTCTTTTACCAAGAAAAGCACTCCGTCCGGGCTCTCAGACGGTCAGACCCAGTACCTCATGACTGACTGCAGGAGGCAGGCGTGCACGCTAATATGCTCTACAGAAAATGTACACACAAAGCTTTTCTTGGCAGTCTACGAATTTATAAAGACTGCATTCATATTTCGAAATTACGATTACTAGGATACAATCACGTAATTTCTACTCATCTAAATAAAAGCAGAGAAGCAGAAAGGAACATTCAATAAGCACTTTAGGGCATCAAATGATCTACAGGGCGACGCGTATTATGTCATAAGTAGTAGTAGTAGCAATGATAGCAGCGCTTCAGTAACTCAGACTATCTCGCACCGAAAGTGTAGGGACCATTTAGTATGGACTTATAATCAGCAAAGAAGGCATGAGAACGGAAAGATAAAAGTCCCGAAGGCCTATTTATAGCTAAGGTAACCTAACAGTGCCTCCCTGGGGGCGCTAGTCCCCACAGCATAGAATAGACAAATCTAACTAACCTAACCCTCTATTGCCTATGGCCGGTCCTATGCCCCCAGATGGTCCAATGTCATAAAACATTATTAAAGAAGCACTTAACGTGTGAAAAACAATCACGATAAGAAATATTCTTTTCATTCAGGTGTAATGGAAAATCATCAATCAAAGAAGCTAACGGTCTAGCTGATGTCGGTAACAAATGCAGGCGCAGATAACGAATTGCGGTACAAGACCAATAACGAGATGCAGGACACTCTGTCACTCTGACATTATCTTGAGCTCGTGTGGCAAGAAGAGGGTTAATTATTCCCACACATGCCATAGTTGGCCCTCCACAGCTTACGCAATGTCGATAACGCGGAGCTGCCAAGTCGGAACGGCGTCCAACGCCAAAAATTTCCTGAGTTGGAGTAAGCAAACGAAGCAAGCTTTATGGAGTTGTGGAGTCGGAGAATCTGAGGAGTCTGAGCGAGGCGCTCTCCGTCAAGCTGCGATAAGGTGAACGCCAGCGTTCAGCTACGCCCTCAATAAATAAATGCAAATCAAGGGCAGTTTTCTCAGCTGAACATGCAAATTCCATGCAATAAATTCACCTCAATTCATGCAATTTTAAACTTGCTTCACTCAAGCCTTGGACTGAACTGCAGTCTTTTTTTGTAAGAATACATGCTAAGTAATTCTAGAGAGCAACGTTTTTTGTTTAAAAAAGGTAATGAAGGAAAATTCTTAATAACTACACATCGACTTCAGTCGGATAATTCCCATAGCCTTTAGCCTTGACAACACATCCGAGGAACATACTCGCCTTAACATTAATTTACCGCACCCATATCTGAAATCCAACTGTCTGTCGAACGTAATTAAAAATCATAACTTAATTCAAAGCGAATCATAGATACAAAAAACATCTACTAACCTATGAAAGGCAACGATGAATATATATTTCACCGAGAACTCAATAAAAACAAACACAAGATATCAACTTGCAGTAATCACATCTCGTTAGTTTCAAACAGGTTGAATTAAGCACGCGGTGATGTAAATTGATTCTCTGTACCCTCAAGACGGCTGAAGTCGAGACTTAACCGACACTCCTTATTTTCATACCATCAAGACCATTAAAACAACCGAGAATGGTAGTTACGCACGCTCGGATGAAATAAAGAATTCACTCGGACAGTTGTACTACAGGAATTGCCACAGGAGGAGCGATCATCTAGGAGGCGAAAGAAAACGAACGAAGGTGACAGACAAAACCCTCTGTGGAAATGGCGGGTTAGATTAGTCGTCCACCTCGAGAGAGGGAGAGAAGCCTTACCAATACAAGATACTGGTCGAATGCATTCGCAACAAGGGATGCTAATCTTGCACTGGGTGCATGGCTGCATAGGAACACCATGCATAGGAACACTGATCGACCAAAATTAGGACACACGAGTACATTTATGGCAATTTCCGAGTACATTCATGGCAATTTCCGAGTACATTTATAGCAATTTCAGAGTACATTTATAGCAATTTCAGAGTACATTTATGGCAATTTCCGAGTACATTTATGGTAATCAGTATAGCATGTCCCAGATCGTCGAAAAATATTCAGATGTTGAGGCCATCATTTTATTTTAGTTGTAGGTTTAGCCGTACAAGTAACCGTCATCCAATCTATAACACGTAGAGAAAGACATCGATTTTTCTCCATGACAGAAAGTAAATTCCCCTACGGAAAGGAGATCCATCAACTTTTCAGGCGATACACGTCCAGACAAAAACGCTGATAAATTGCGAATTCTTCAAGAGGAAAAACTGCTTTCCAGGCAGACTGTGACAAACGCTCGCTAAAATAAGTCTTGACAGCAGCCTGCAGAGCATGCATGGATGTTTCGCTAAAACATCACTAACATTCGTACGAAAAAAATACCAACTGAAGGGAACGGTGAAAATCACTGAATCTTTAGTCATCTTTCCCACGATTCGCAGATTTCGTTGAGAATGAACACATGTTCGAAACGTAAAAACGAATGTTTTTACGTTTTTCTTTGTCATCTCCTTTCGAGAAATTAATAGGAACGATCACATCCAATGAGAAAATATTTAAGCACGCGTGATGATAAGTTGATAATAGGAAAGGTCATATTCAATAAGGGAATATTAACACTTAAGTGATGATATGAGTAATTAATACGCTTCGATAGAATGTATTAATTATTTAATGTCGAAGACGCACAGTTCCTTTACACGGATGTGTAGTTTGAATTCGCGTACAACTGAAACCAGAACGATATAAAAAAAAGAAATATTTTTTTCGTGCACTGAATTATTGAGATACAGTGTAAGAGTCTAAAAAATACCCATGCAACAACAACAACCTAACAAAACCCGCTATCTTTATAAGGAACCTCAACATTTTTTCACGATATCCACTACTTCAACTTGAAAATGAATTACAGGATTCAGCCAAAAAAACATAATTAAGGGGAAAAAAGACGCAACTTAGCGTAAATTTCCCACATCAAATTGCGAGTAAAAAGTAAAAAAAGTCAGACGCGAACACTACTCGAGCAAGGTGAGGCCGGAAATTACTGAGCTGGGTGGGGAAGGAGGAGGAGGAGCAGCGCGTTATCAGTGCAGGGGGTGACGACTAGCAGGCACCCCACGGAGCACGCCAGATAAGCAAGAGCACTTGAATTAATTTCTGCGGAATGACCAGGCCCCACGCGACACCCGCTGCGTTTGTGACAGCCCCAAAACTGTTACCTAACTCGTCATGATACCGCCAGTGTTGTTCGTTGAGTTTCCGGATGATGACCAGGCCCCGCGCGACACCCGCTACGTTTGTGAACAGTTTTGTGCAATTGGTCATGATACTGACATCGGTCCTCGTTAAATTTGACTCATCGCACCACCGTGTATTTGGGGGCTCTCGATGTGGTTACTGAGTTCTACATTATGATGAGTGTGTGAAAATTTGTTCTAAATAACTTGGTGAAATAATAATTCAACGTAAGTGTATGCGAAAAAGTCGGTATTAATGAAACAGTTAATCACACAATTCATGCGATAAAATGGTAGAAAAATTTACACACTAATACAGCTATACCATGCAAAACAGTAAGCAGTCTACATTTACTGGAAAAGTCACGAAGTAATCATTTCATACGAATTAAACCCTTCCTAAAGTAAACAACTGTAATAAGAATGCAAGGGAATTACCCCGTCCTGGGCACTACGTTTACTCTTCGCTGGAACGACTTCTTTTCGAAGGGACACGGGCTAAATAATGCTTAATATTAAGGCACAAATGGAAAAGTATCAATAACTACACAAAAAACGATCACCAATACAAATGATATAATGAACGATTCGGAAGATGAGCGGAAGACTCGATGGATGATGAAGCAAAAATTTTAAATATAAGTCATAAATGACAACGTGTGACAACTTAATCCCAAAAGAACCAATACTGGATCGTTTCGAAAAGGTGCTGTTACATTTCTTAAAGGGTTATCGTAAAAACAAAAATTTTGGCAAAATGTTATAGAACATAGAACGCTCGCTCCCTCGCTAGCACTTCCCGTGGCGCCAGCAGGGAAGCACAACTCCGTTCAGGAGGAGGAGGCGGCCATCAAACTATTGCAGAGCAGTTAGTCTCAATAAAGCCGATTGATAAGCTTTGTTTGCAGGAAATAAAGTAAATTATCGTTCATTGAAGCTGCCCTCCACCGAACACATTCAGAATAGATCGGCTGACGGCAAGGTGTGGTATTAAAGGCGGTGAGGTCGTCCGTCACTCCATTAGGAATATTTCACATGATAAAGGTTGTCATCAGCTTTGTATCTACTGCTGCCTTCCCTTTCAAATTTTTTACGGTCTTTTTATCGTCACGACATCTACTGTGAACTTAATTGGAACACAAAAATTGATCGAATTGCCTAATATGCGTTGACCTACGCATCTATGAACTAATTAAAACAAGAAATCTATGTTACAAAATATTGAGACATATTACACGTGGTTCAGGGCTTTCAATGCCTATCGCTCGCATCGAAACCTTGGCGTATGCTCAAACAAAGCTAACAATGCACTAAATACGATCAGAAGACCCAGAGACATGAACTTAATTTCCTCGTCAAATAATCCACTGAGAATTTTGCAGCTATAAAATCACTTGAGATCACCTCAGCGTTTCATTTCACAGCAGGAGACCTACAAAACAACACAAAGAGCCCCCTCCAAGTCAACCGAGCCTCTCCGCCCTGATGCACCCATTTCAGCATGCAGTGTTGTTCTATTATCAGCTAACCTGCAAAGGTGGGAATTACACGTAGTTAGGCGTACGAACAAATGATTTTATCGTAGTAACTTACGTCACGTGTTAGGAAAAGCTAAAGCGGGTTCGTTTAATCCATAAGTTATTAAAGGCTTGCGGCAAACTTAGCGAGATCATAATACTTGCTGGTCCAACTTCCTCTTCGACCAGTGAGGCTGCATAAATTATTGTGACATGAGGCTGCATAAATGCATGGACTTTTTATAGTGACATAAGTTTGCAAGTTTGGAGTACGTGGGAAACGTACTTAAAGAAACAGAATCAAAGAGGCGAGCAATATGACTAGACATAGGTACATAGGTGGCCAAGTAAACAGCGACAGACGACAAGTTCTGAGGTCATCACGCGAGTGCTTGCCAGCCAGCGTCGCACAAAGCGCAGCCTCCCACAATCACACAGCTGCGTCACGCTCTCACCAAATTGGTGTATGCTCGCAGGTTACTGCCATATTTCCCTACTGGTAAGAATTAACCTTTGCGAGTTGTGCTTTGCTTCGAGCAGATATCCTACGATGACTATCATCAGTATAAAGGGAGAAGATGAAAACAGGGCTTGTGAAAATATTACGCGCTCTATAATGTGATTACGTACACAAGAAGTTTTACCATGAATATGGTGAACTCTTACTTCATTACTTATATAATAGACTCGTGTTTTCATGAAGCCAGAATTTCATCTCAGTGAACGCAGAAAGGTTTCAGAGGAGACCCAGCAAGGAAAAGAAAATCGGTCTCGTCGCATAGCAATTTGGTCCGATGTTATAGGCTCATTTGCAAAGCATTTACATCCGGCACGACACTGCCTGCGATCGGTCACGCTCTGACACGCCTTTCAGCGGCCAGGCTTTGCTGCGAGTTCTTCGAGATTGTACAAGTTTGGCGGAAGGATCAGTTCCCAACATCGGAGGAGCGCCCAACACACTTCTCTGAAAATTCGATATACTTAAAACTTCGTAAATAATAAAAAATGTTTTCGAAAAAAAAGAGCGAAACAAAATTAACATATAATAAGAGTTAAAAATCAATGCATAACTTCAGCATCGACCGATAGCCAGCTAAAAAAAAATCCAAACATTTGTTATGCAGGAAAATGAAGCAAAGCAACACCAAATCAATCACTCAACTTTTGACATAAACATGAAGTCTGTGAAGGCACACACGTGTGTTTCCAGCGCTTGTTAACTTACAAACATGGCGTTAAACAAGAACGAAAGCCACACAAGTCCGGAAGGCTAACTCGGGGAACAGAACTAACGAGGGACTTCATGGGCGCCATCGGCCGCAGACCTCCCTGGAGTTGCAGTTCTAAGTGCTGAAGGAAGCGGTGACTTAAACCAACACAACCACTTTCGAGAAGCCAAACGAAAACCTAGAAATATAATAAGCATGAACAATACCCTGATATTTGAATTTAGCAACACACCAGTGACCCGAAGAGTGCAATCATACAATGTGGATTTAATGACAAACACTGCAAATAAAAGCAGGAGAGGACTCTTGACTTAAGCCGATCATACCCGGCTGGCCAGTGCAGGTCACCTTCACTCATGCGGTGTCACCCCACAAAAGTTGCAAAGCACACACACACTGAGCTCAAGATCACGTAAGCTCCAATGACTTTCCGTAAAGTGCCGCATTGACTGGAGAGACGGGTTCTCAAGGTGACCACGAAATGTTTTGTATTCATTTTAGGAGGAGATATTCCAAGGATCTTTCCATCTCTCCGATTCATAAACGTTCACCTCTAAATACGCGTCTCCAACAGCGACACAAAATCCTATATCCTCTCTCTGTCTCATGATATCCCCTATCGAATTTCGCATCAAACTAAGAAAAAAATTACGGAAGCACTGATTGACACCATTGCTCAAGCTGTGCGCTGAAGCTCAAAACTAGTTCATTTGCGGTAAAATCCCAACAGAAATTCAGTGACGCCATTTCCCCGATTTGCATTGGATTGAAACTACCCACTCCATGAGAAGCGATACCTACATCAAGCGATACCCACATCCTGCGATACCAACATCATGCGACACCTACATTATGCGATACCCACATCATGCGATACCTACATCATGCGATACCTACATCATGCGATACCCACATCATGCGATACCTACATCATGCGATAACTACACCATGCGATACCTACATCATGCCACAGGAAGCATGACAGCCAACATTGACGTCACACAATAACTCTCATTGCGCCATGTTGATACTGGTGACTGGACAACAGACAACTATTTATGACAGGCATATGTCATTGAGAATAATGAACAATCCTAACTCTCTCATAAGAATCGCGGTTTGAAACCTTCTTAGATTAGATCGTCAGATTTAACTGCATTGCCATTTCACAATGAATTATGAACGCCACCACTGGCCACAGAGACGCTCGAATTGTTTGTTTGTGAGTGCGTCTCTCGCAACGGCCACTCTGCTACAGTCAATGCACCATTAGGTCAGGTGCTACGTGGCCAGAAATGAGGGTTTTAATTCAAAAGTTCGAGACCGATGCGACTCAAAACGCCCTGCAGTAAAACAACATTGCCTGCACTCGTCGCGAATACATTCACAAAACCAATCAATTAACGCTACTAAATTCTTTATTTTTACGGAATCTAACATCAACTTCATTGAAGGAATAATCAACCTCTCCAGGACGTGCACGGCTTTTATTCTGAAAAAGTCTTAATGCCACACTCTGAACGGTGTGTGTGTGCGTTCGAGACAGCCTGAGTAACCAAAACGAAGCCCCAACATTACCAAAAACGCATCGTAGAAAGTATTCAGCAAATCAAAAACGGAGATTAGGAGCAGCGAAACACGAGAAGTTGAGCGACAAACTTCGTGCCCAAAAAGCCAAGACATTTTGTCAGTGGAGCTATAAGAAGGCTTGCAGTACGGGGCACTTGAGACGGCGCTCACGAGAGCGCTTAGGAGGACATAACGCTGCAGACGAGAGCCATGCCTTCGCCTTATGGCTCACCGTAATGGAATAATTGCTTCCAAGTCCCTCTCGCGCAATGGAATGCTAGGCCAGAACTCACCAACTCCGTTTATTCTAATGAACTTCGTGAGTGGAAAGAATCGTGTGTTCATTTTGGAGATTTGAAGTAACACAGAGCGTAATGGAAACAAGATGAAATAGGCACTGCACAGTGCATGTGCTTAAAGTTAATATTTATCCGTGAAAAAGATAGACTGAGGCTGAAATTGATGACGGCCATGATGTTAACAACGATGTTGTCCCCATGGGAGGTATTTGTTTCTCCCAACGTGTCAGTGGCTGCTCCAAACACAGAACAACGAATACTTTAGCATAGTACACCGGGTGCAAAAATTGTTAAAAGTAAACCCAAGTTATTGACGTAGATTTACAATGTTGTAATTATCCCCACTTTTTGTTCACCTGACATCACTCGAATCTCCATCTCAGCTCCTATCAACAGAGAAAAGAAAACCTGCGAATGTTGGAAAACACCATAGGTCCCAGCGGTCTCAGGACAGCGACCAACGACGTTCACGCCTCCAGCGCAAAGTCGAGTTCGATAGGAAGTGTTTGGGTGCACCTCGTCAGTCTCGAGGCCCGCTAACGGGGAGATACGAGAGTGCACGAGCCAGGAAACTCATCAAGTGAGAGAGGGAATAAACGACAGAGCAGTGAGCTTGGGTGCACCTCGACTGTCTCCAGGCACGACCAGCCTTGAGGCATGAGGGTGCCACGCTGCCAGATGCAGACGGGCAACCACAGCTTCGTCCCATATGCGGAGTGCAGACAGGGCGGGACACTTGCCCAAGGCGTGTATGTCTCTTCGTCTCGTGCCGAGAACACTTTCTCGCACCATTGCAGCAGAGGACACGTTCACTGGACTAATACAGCAGCGATTTATGGATGCCAAGGATAAATTCATGGACACCGATAAAGGCAGTGAGAAACGCGTTGTTGATTCGATATAATCTTTGAGAATGCCTACCGGTGTCACACCCATGAAGGGATTGATCAAAGGAGGCATTGAGTTGACAGCAGCGACACAACAAAATCAGCGCAAGTGCAGCGTGTATGATACAAGGCGTATGTTTTCGAGAATTCGAGCGCGATGCACTGACGACACGACAAAATTGAACGCAGTTAAATATGTGCTACAAATTTCGCACGCCATTCCGATACTTCCCCATAGAACATTCTAAAGCTAGAGAGGGAATGCCAGAATGCTAAGTCAGCATAATGGTACTGGAACTGCCCGCACTCCAATTTATCAAAACTGAATCGCGTACTATTTTGTCGCGGATTGGCCACTAAAACATAGCGCGCGCTCCTGATGAAAAATATTCGATACGTATTGTTGTGGCTCCGGTTTCGATTCAATAAAAATCGAAGAAATTGAAAAATAAGGAAAGATTTATAGGTCCGATTTTATAAACTGAAATTCATTTTCATTTTGTGAAAGCTAAGTAGTAGTAGAAGTGGTGGTGGTGATAGCAGCGCTTCAGTAACTCGGACTATTTCGCACCGAAAGAGTAGGGACCATTTAGTATGGACGTAGGAATTGTGCAAGCTAATATTGAACACGTTACAATATACACCAGAGTGTGGAATAATATCAAGAACCTTCCAAAGGACTTGAGTATCCCAGAAGAGCACAACGTTAGCTCTCTACTACGAGGCTCAACTGAAACACTACCCATAGTTTCACTTCAAATGAAAGCATTCCAACACTGAAGCAAATCCTGCCGTGTGCAGTGAGTTATTCAACACTGTTTCCACAGACCGACCTTTACATTTGCATGCCATGCCTCAACAGCTGTTGTAAAAAATACGAACAATGAGTTGGATATTTTTATATTTTACTTGTAGTTTAATACTTTTATGTATTTGTACGCTCTCCCGCCATCAGTGATATGTTTACGCCCGCACGAGCGGCGCAGCCACCCAATGCAGAGGCGAGCACGGTACACACGGGAAATGTGACAGCGTGCTCTTTAATCCTTTACTTTCTGTAAGAATTTTCAAAATCCACTCCCCTGAAGATGGTACTAATTTTTCGTAGGGAGCGAAGGACAGCCTCATGACATATACAGGATGTTAAATAACGAGAGGTACAAACTTCCACAGTAGGTAGGACACGCAAAATATACACTTCTTCACGAATGCCAAATATTTCAAGACTCAGTTTTCCAGGCACTGAAATTTAAAATTTTAACCTTTATGCCCAGTTTATCACATTTTCATGTCTCTAAAAGGTGAATTTCAAATTAAATTATATCCTTAAATCCGGCAGCACTCGATTGCGTAGTATTTACGAATCAGATCATGCTGTGACATACATCATAGTATGTTTGTCAAATGAAAAAATGGCGTACATGCATATAACTTACGGTGTGACCAACGGTAATGCTAAAGGAGCAGCTACGATGTATCAGGAGCGTTTTCCCTATCGATATTTGCCCGGACATCGCAGACATTTCGAACAGTTAGTGAAAACTTTGCTAAAACATCTGTTTCACTGATATTCCTATCATTTACCATTAAAACATTCCTCAGAAACGGAAATGTTATATTAACTGGGCATGAAGGTTAAATTCCAAACCTCAGTGCCTTGAACACTAAAGAGTTCTAAAATATTTGGTTTGCAAGAAGTGTCTATTTTGAGTGCCCCAGCCTGGTGCCAAAGTTGGTACCCCTCGTTTTTTAACATCCTNAAGGCTACAGCTAATTCTTCGTACAAACCTAACTGAGATATTATAGCCAAAATAATACGCTCAGTAAAGGATTAACATTACAAAGACGGCTGGGTAAAACAACCCATTTCAAAATTTTACATTACTATACGGAGTACCATAAACGTTGATTTTAAATAAATAGTTTAGAATATTATATCTTCATTCAAATTCGTATCTTCAGTAAGAAAACATGTTCTTCAACGATAGACCAATTTTTAATTCCAATTGTGACACTTGGACAGATAAGTTGTATTGACCAATCCGTCCTTATAAACCATTTCCAAGTCCATTTGCCACAACGAATCGACAGTTAACCGTATTTGTCACATCAGCACGATACACACAAGTCCCAAAGGTCTAGCTAAAGATGAGGTAACCTAAAGCAGGCCCCCTGGCGACTTCGTTTGTGACAAATTAAATTTTGTTTGTGACAAATTAAATTTTGTTTGTGACAAATGGACTTGGAAATGGTACAGCGCTAAGGCAGGGAAGTAATCAGCACAGAGCTTACGCTCTCGGTAGGCCAGGGGTCTGGACGCAGAGTAACGACCATTCCTTGGTTCGCGAATGAGACTGGACCTCGGAATATCTCCGCTGTTAGAGCCAGAGGGTCAGTGTACTTTTTTCCCCTCAACTTAAGATTGGAGAGGTTAAGGAGGACATTCGGCAAATGATGGGGTTTAGTCAGGAGCACAGTCCTGTGGCCAGCAAGTTTTTAAAGTCTGCGTCAACGTTACAATTACTCGGGAAAAAATGCACATCTACAGGAAAAATAAATTCAAGCCAGGGACATATATTAGGAAAAATATTAACGCATTTACATTAGACACGTACTACACGATTTGTTTCGATTGCGTGCGAGAAAAGAAACGTACTAATTAAAAAGAAAATCGCACCCCAAAATACTGAGATCCCTGAAAATGAACAAAAGAAGCATTAGACAATATCAAATTTCCGCGACCTGAACAATAGCAGCCTGGGTAGGTGCGTGAGAGCCGACGAGTCGCTCGTGACTTGGGCAAGAGAATCTGATGCCACAAATGCCACGGCCAATCTGATGCCACAAATGCCACGGCCAATCTGATGCAGGGAACGCCACAGCCAATCCCTTCTTGCTCTCTTTCTTCCCTTGTTCCGAGCGCCTCGCGTGAACAAAGTCCAGATTTTAGTAAGAATAAGAGCGCCAGGGAACGCCCTACAATAAACTGCAGGCGAAAATTTAGCTTCCCAGAAATTTGGCACAACGAGGATGATTTTTTGAGGTCCCGAGAGAGGACTCACGCGCGCCGGCGGTGGCGTGACGGCCACTTCGCCGCAGCTCTGCCATTCCTCTTAACCCATTTATGCCGAGTGGCAAAATTTTTGCCACGTTAGGTGTTGCTATTTTTGAGCTTATGTATATTTCAGCGGGCTCTAATTCGTTACTGAACACCAGGTACCGAGTGTGACGAGTAAGGCACCTACTACAGTTGACCCAGTAATGTTTTATTTATTCAAAACAAAGAACGAAAAAGATTTTCAGAGGAATAAATTCGGGCATGTACGAGTATGGGTTAAGCTGCGCAAGATCACTCCACGAAACTCAGTCAAAATTACGAACACAAACTTGGGTTAGATGCAATGCATACCTACGCCATGGCAGGAAAACACAGAATTAAAAGTATTTAGAAATGGAAATACATTGAAGTAAGTTCAACGATGAGTTTAAATAACACTCGAAAATATATTTGTTCTGGAGTTGAATGGAATCAAATTCTCACATAACGACACGCTATACTGATGTAAAAATTTGCAATCATCTTTTGTGTTACTTATTTGGAAAACAGAAATCACGAGGAAACTTTCAACATGAATAAATTGAAATTCATACGACTTATTGTAGAACCATTAAACAACCTAAAGTTTTATAAAAAATACTTCCACTAAGCATCTTCATCCCAACCTACAAAGTTTCCAAGGAACCACAAAAAAGTAAATCATCGTGGACTTTCACAGTCACGCAATGACCAACGTACACAGCAACCCCTCCATCAGCGGCTGGCGGCCACATGGCCCGTGCCCAGCACAGTGTGGCCGCCACGCTCGCAGGAAATGCGCACACGCGAGTATTCTCGGGATGGCAACGGAGAAAAGCTTGAATGTTAGAATATTCAGTAACCGGAGTGCACGGCGGGAGTTATGTTCTCCCCAGCGTAACAATCGAGGCCACTCTATGTTAGCGCGAGGGAGCACGGCAAAATCTGTGTACAGGGAACCAGCTAAAAAATGTATAAACGCTCGAAGAACACAACCATCAGACGGCTGAATTAGCAACACGCTGCCCGGGCATCCTGAAGACTGACACCAATAATGGTGTCGTCATTGTTCTGAATTTTCAGTCCTCACATGTATTGTGAAGCATCGGTGAAATATCAGTGAAGTATCACAAAGTATCATTGATATAAGCGCAAATACTGTGAAATATCGCAAAGTTGGAGAGACAGTAATCACAAAGTATAAACTTTGTACTAAAAGTCAGATCATCTGGTTATCTTGTTTCTAACCGTGCCCACTCTTCCCCAATAACTTAGGGCAGAAATTCAAAACTCATATCTCAGTAATTAAATAAATATTTTATAACCGTTTCATGGTTACAGTTCATTCAAACTATAGTGTATGTTTTTTTTGCCTTGGATATTTCATAGAAAATGAAAAGAATCGCTAGAATATTAAAAGAGACTTTAAAATAGTGGCCGAATGTGTTACGGGAGGTCTAGTTTCCGAGAAAAAGGACAATACGGCGAGCTGTGAGACACGAGCTCTACGCACGCACCCGATACAATGTTATTTTTTAATACGCCATCTAATCTTCGAACGACCAATTCTCAATAATAATTAATAAATTAGTACCTTACACAGACAAAACACACTGTTTCGTAGCTTCGTCAAAAGAGACTAGTAGTGGTAGTTGTTGTGTGCCCACTCGTTGTTTGATGGATATTTCGTTGAATTAATTATTGAAGCAC
>VOMN01104380.1:0-15018 GCA_014899125.1 Orchestia grillus | reverse complement strand
CCACCGTCACCCAAATATCACCACCGCCCCAGAAAGACTACATGGAAGGATGAACTGAATAAATATTCACTCGTGGAAGTGACTCAGTCTTTCTTCCTCAGCGACACCGCAAGTTAGGCTACGTACTGTAAACGTCCGATTGGACGTCAAGCACTTCTACTACATTAGAAAAATATTGCGAAAAAGCTCAAAATAGTAGTAATTTGATCAAATGTGAGGTTATCCCAATCCTGATGAGCTGGTCCTGATGAGTTGTCCCTATCAGTACCAGCTCATTTTTTCTATGGATGAAGTATTGCGCATTCAGTCGTTTATATTTTATTAACTACTGTGCCGACTTACCCTAGTTTTGTATTAAATAATGAAAATTTAATGCTAAACGGTGTTACTTTTAATGTCTTTTAGCAACGACAGTTATTTTTGTGTGGTTAAATATCCATCAGTGGGTCAGTTGAGGGAAGCTAGTAGGTTGATGCTGATGAATGTACTATCTTGTGGACTTCAGAAAATACCGAATATGGGCAACATGAAAACCGTTTTATACCCTTGACCTGTTAATCGGTATTGACATCATATGATGTCCAGTGGTTATTGCATTCACACGGTCGTTGTCGATTACACAGACCGTGTGAATGCAACATCGGCCACCTGGGAGGTGACCGTTAACAGGTTAAAATAGGAACGCAAAATTTCGTGTGCTCTACGCACGCAAAAGAATATTCATAATTTCGGAGCTATAACAAAACTTTCTTTTGAAACATAAATGACCAAACCCTGATCAATACCCAATTTTAAATATCCTGAGATCAATAATTTACTGAAAATTTCATATGCGACTCTTCTAAATCTGAAATTATCAAAACAATGTAATTCATGCCTTGGTATATGCTAGTAATGGTGTCGACGTGGCAAACAAAATGCAATGCAATCTAAACTTTCACAGGCAAAAAGAGATGGAAACCGGAATTTTATCAGTATCATTCCCAATTTCGGTTATGAAATATATATTCTTAACATCCAATTATTTTGCCATGAAGAGCTTTGGATGAGTTACACGTTTTTAATATTTACATAGCACGTCGACTCATGACGAACAAACAAGTAGCTATAAGGTCTTCCTACATGAAGCGTTCGCTCTGTCCCAGCAGCATTTAAAATAGCAGAAGTGACTGAAATAATGTTTGGACATTGAGTCTCTGCACATCCTATTTATGGGATTGCTTTTGTCTTACAGACCTGATTCCGCACAATCTAAGAAACAGCTGGTGACATGGAGCTATGTGGACCTGTTTTCTAAGCTCCACTCATCTCGAAGAAGGAGTGTTGCTACACCCAAGAGCGAACCTCACCTTCCAAGGGAAGCTGCCAGGTGTGGAAGGTTCGCTAGGTGCAGAACCCCTGAGTCACTAGTGACGATGACTGAGACCCTCGCCTTTTATTAGGCCCGTGCGCCACGGTACGCGCCTCAGGTGCATGAAGCAACGCGATCCCGCCACCGATCCCTGCCCGACACGCACCAGAGAGCGGTAGCAACACGGGTGCAGCTGGCATGGAGGACGTAAGCTACCTTATTGGTAGCTTACAATTTGAGTTTAGCTACATATGATACTTTTTCGAAATCTACCCATATTCTCAATGTGGACTCAAATTCGCAATGAAAAGTTTGGTTTTTGAAATTTTTATTTTCCTGGGGGAAACTTTTGCATCGAAATAACTTTATTTTATTCTTTGTCATCTCTTCTTTATGCGTTAGAGCACCCATCCGAGCACTCCGAGTTAGTGATTAGTTACTTTTATTTTGGGGAGACGGTCTTAGTTTTTGTATGGATAGAAATTAGGGTGACGTACAAACTTGGGTTCTCAATTTTATTACATAGGACATCTGATTCCGGTAACATCATTTGCACCCCAAAAGACCCTACGTGACCTCGCACCCTCAAACGGCGTTTGCTGACACCTCATCGAATATCGACTCCTGTATGCTATGTTCTTTCTATTCTTCTTCGTCTTTTTCTTTTTCAAGACTAGTGGAACCTAGAAGACTAGTCCATGTAGCTACACGGCATCAGGTTATTTACCCTGTATGCTCTGTAACTCAACTAATCTCAAGACTACTTATGGCCAAGTCCATGTACTGATATTCCAATGTGCGATTTACGTAACTTTATTTGAAGTCACCGACTGTAGTCGGTTGATTGACGTGTGAAGGACCCACAAGAGTATGAGACATTTTTTGACACTTGGAAGTCTATTTTGCTCAACAACTGCTTTTAGTTGTTAATTGTCATGAAACATGATGCCTTCTACCCTCGTCATCTTCAATGCTCTAATCACGATTGCAGAATTTTTAAAATTATCTTCATGCTGGCTGTTCACTCGTGCATCCCTCATTCCATGGTTTTTATTTGTATTGGCAGCAGTTTGGGAGGCACTGTGCTCAAGTTTCAATTCACGCAAGAAAATTTAGCAAAGGTATTTTTTCTTATAGTCATAATTACTGGCTTGAATGCCCCAAAAATTATTTATGTCTGAAATAAATTTAAAATTATGAAAGAAGATAAGTTCCTGAAACGGCATCAGGATCTTAAATTTGTTTGTAAAAACCTAATAATTGCAACTGTGAAACAAAGTTTAATCCATATTTGAAGACACAGTAACACCCTTGTGGCGTATGAAGCAAAAAAGCACTGTCGTTTTTAAAGAAGAAACTGTAGGACCGAAACACGAGCAAGCCAAAAGAGCACATAAAATGCATCAATCGAGCAGAGTTGGACTCTACAAAAGCCCCAGAAGCGACCGTCTGGCACTTACTTGTCGCACAAGAAATACGAGCGCAACCTTTCTTGCTTGAGCGTTGAGCCCTAACCTTGCTAGACGTCGGAAGGCACAAATGCTGTTTGGCGGCCCATCACTCCAGACATTTTCCTCAATAAAGAAAACCAAGAACGTATTTTACCTGGTTATATCAATGAATCAGTCGAGGAGTTCTCGTAAGGTAATTCTAATAGCCAATCAAAACGGAGATTAATTTCGATAGAACTGTAAGGTTTGAACAAATTTACACAGTATTAAGAATATGTGGTTCCAGTAGACGCACTCATCAGCAGACCTCGTTCAAACAGACCTTAGAATATTTGGGGAGTCTAAAAATGCAAAGCTTGGTCGATCTCAGAGTGCAATTCCAAAAATTAGCGTTTGACCTTTCTTTTGGGGAAGGTAAAGGCTTCAAGATTTTCAAAACACTGTGCAATGTTGCCAACAGGTCCAACATTAAACAGGGTAGAGCAGAGCCCTATTAAAAATCAAAGACATATCGCCGGTGAATTAAGGACGATCAAGCGCAAACTTAGGAACGTATTGCCGGCGAACCATCGGTGAATCCCCGACGAAATGTCCACTTTTTGGCCGAAATTATTGGCCTCTATACGTCCGAGGCCATCCGCGTCGCTCGTCTATGCTCCTTGGACCTCATGTAACTCGGACCTTTTGTTGATTTCAGCCTTCTCTGCGAGGTTTCTGTTAATTATTAGTTGTATGATATACTTCATGCGACATACGTATATGAAGTAGAATAGAGTAGCATGCTACACAATACGACAATACGATGTAACGAGGTGCTGTGTAGCGTAATCAAGTTCAGTGTAGCCGACTACAGTACAGTGGTCATACAGTGGCAGTAGTATTGCAGTGATAATGCAATGGTGGTGGTAGTGCAGTGATGGTACAAGAGTAGGGATACTCGCAGCCATTTCATCAGTGGGCCTTTTTTGAGGTTAAAAGTTTTCATGTATTCTACAATAGCCTCCGCAGCAAGTGATGGAACATTGTCATGCATAAAAACAAGTTTTTTGGGCCGGAGACCTTCTCTGGAACCATGGAACAACCCTCTGCTTCTTGGAGTCGACAAACAGTAGTCAGTTTTACAACGTCAGGGATTCTAAAAAGATCCACCAATTCATTCCCAACAATTCCTACCCATATTATAAAGCTTCCTCCTCGTTGTTGACGATGAAGACGTTGGATGCGGCCCCTTCCAAAAACCCAAGCTTTGCTCCACCTGTCAGATCCGTCGATGGTAGCACGCATTTTATCGGTGAAGAGGATGGGTTCGAAATCCAATTTCATGCATGTTCTTGCCCATTCAAGTCGAGAATCCTTATATATTTGCATCAAACGGGGTCTAATATCGATCATAACGTGTCTTGCCTTAGCCCTCAGCGCTTGATATCGTTTTGTTATCGTTACCTGGCATAGTCCAACATTTTCAGACATTTTTGCTTGTTGAATGGAGGCTACTACGCATTTGCTGGACAAATCAAGTCTCGCTAGGATCCCACATTTTCCCTTGTCTTTACTTTCGGCCTTCGCTTCAGGATTGCTGAAATACTTCTTCACAATACGGATATCACGGCTCGAAGTAGCAAGTATATCTTTCACACACTCACCATCAGCTAATTAAGACACAATCTTCGCTTTTTCTTGGTCATTAACACGTTCCCTGGGTAATGCGGCTCTCTAGTTGGGTTACTCCAGAGTTAGGTTAGATTTGAATTCGGCGACAGTTTCATGTTTCGAAGTTAGACATGCTTCCTTTTCTTCGCCTTTTCTCTTTACCCGAATTAACGGGTTTAGTTATTTTAATTCTTTAAATAAATACTTCAATCAAAATATGAGTGTTGACTTGCAAACAAATCATTACGTAACTGTGGAACGCATAAGGCCCTTACGACGACTCATTGGAAGGCATGGCACACTCCTCAAATGGCGGATTTGCTCGAGTTCCTTTTACTACTCCGCAGAACTGTTTCAAAAATTGCACATATGCGCATGTCATTGTTGCTAATATTTCTGGTAAATTTTATTTATCAATACTGAGCAATTTGATTTACGACAAAAAAGGGCTCACGCACAAAAGCATGGCAAGGGCTGTATATTGTACTCGTGTTCACATTTTTTTACCAGGTGTACAATTTTGTGATGGCTAATTTTGCAAAATTTACATATCCTATCTATTCTAGTCATCCTAGTATTTTGAAAATTAGGTTTACCAGTATTTTCTCATACTCACAATATATATACTACTTGGGACTGGATAAACTTTAGGCTTTGTGAAATTAGTGATTATATTCAATATTGAAGGATGTACGATTAATTTCATCCCAAACAGTAAATCATGGCAAGTCGTTACGATGACATCGATTTATTTGTGCACCGCATAACCAATAATTATAATTAGTCTCGGAGTCATCATTCTGTTCTGAATTCAACTGCACTATCACAAATTCTTGTCAAACAAATGCAAAAAAGTACTGCTACATAGTTTTCTATGGAATCACCCTACTATAAACTTATATGGATTCATCAATGAGCAGTGAAGAGGCCACGTAATGATTCATTTCTGTGGCATTTTACGGAAGCCCCTGCAGGCCACCTAGCCTGGCTTTTGACAAATTTCAGTCTCTTCACATTCCAACAAGGCGTCTGGTCCTGAACACAAGCTATGCTTGTTTTTTCTCATTGAATAATTATCTGCAGTTTGATTCAGAAGTTCTATCTTTATATCCTGCATCATTTTCGCAGGCAAATCAGCCTAATGAATACTTACTCGTTTCTTTTTACGAATGACAGAAAAACACTTGTTAGAGTTGATTTCAGCTTTAGCGTCATTAATAATGATTCAGTAACAATAATAATTGTTGTGTGCGGCTGACTTCTTTGGATTTCCCTTCACTGTATGGCAATAATATCACAATGATGTTTATTTTGTCGTAATTTCTTCTCAGCAAATTGATCAGAGGTGTTTCCAATGATAAATACTCATTTATACAGAATGAATCTCTTTTGTGTATTGGAGGATATTATTTACGTTAATTACTAAAAGAAATACCTTTACAATACGTTTCAAATAATGTAGCCTAGAATAGTATGTTTTCGTCAAAATTAAAGGTAGTCAATAGTGAATACCTGAAAGAAACATGAACAGCATATAAAAGAGGTTTGTACTTCTCGCGCTGTCGAAGTCTAACGGCTCATCTATCTAGAGCGTTAGAATTAAATGTGTTTAGAAAACTTGGCGATCTAAACTAAGCGCCTAAATGAGAAACGAAAGACGGAAAGAAAGATAGTTTATTCCAAAAGCCGTCACACATAAAGCATGTCAGAAGTCGGTTTTTCAATTAGTAAGACTACAATATGTAAAATAAGTGCAGATGTTACTCTGAGATTTCAATAGTTGTAATTCTTAAGTCACTGGCCTATCATTCAGCGTGAAGAGATTAGCATCATAAGCTAAACTTCACCTAAAAATATCATGTGATTCTTTGTACATACCTGATACAACCATAAAATTAAAGTCGAAAGATGCGCTGTAAAATATGAAACAGGAGTTGAACTTCATAAGAATTACCCAACATTGAACGTCGATAATTCGAGTTTGAGTTATAGTAATTTAAAGCTTCGATGAATTTGTATCCTCTAGGGTTTTGTGGTTATCGTTTTTATTTGGGGGGGGGACACCCTGTTTATGTTATCATGTTTTAGCAGGCTATATCGACGCTAACGTGTGAAACAGAACAATCGCGGCTGCTACGCACTCTCTCGGGCATTGGGAAGTCCAACAATTTACAATGCGGACCGGCCAGCCTAAAGCCGTGACGAAGCACATAGAGCCTCGGAAACAAAGTCGAGGTCTATTTTTATGATCAGATGAGAAATACCGTTCGAGTGTGGCCAGCCCTGGGACGACATTCTTCTCAGATTGGGATCGCCAACGTGGAAAGTGCTGACGCCTCCCCCNGATAAGATGACAACGTGGCAGTCGGGGCGTTTAAAAGGACCCAAGCCGAAAGAACGACATAAGGGCGGACGACGTCGGGAGAGTCAGACGCGAAGAGCTGACGACGTTGGGGAAGAGACACTTATTCGAGTCTGAAGGAGCTGAAAGCAGAGTTCGGTTGTACTCTTGTTTGCACCCAGCATTTGTGTAAAGTATTGGGCTGTCTTAGCTGAAGTCGTGGGCCTGTTCCGAAATAACTTAATCCATCCATGTTAAGGGCTGTATTCAGCTCCTCTAGAGCTAATACGCTGTCTGCTTAAAGTGCCGGTGACCGAAATATTTTGTTTGGCGTTCCAGTCGTAGATAAAGGGATATTGAATCGGTTGTATAACTCTTGAAGCTCCTGAAGACCACTGTTTTAATTTAAATCTAAATCAACCTGTTAATATCGAAGTTGTATTGTTTAATCCTCACTCAGTGCATATAGAAACACGTGCCTAGACCACTCGGACACACGCTACCATAGATGTCGCTACCATAAATGTTGAAAATCAGTGCCAGGTTTTAGTTCCTCTCATATCCCCACACATTTAATGAAAATGCACTACGTTTTTCTCTTTCCGTACTTATCAAAAGATGAGTAGATAGTATAGGAATAGGTAGCAGAATTTTTAATTGGCAGCTTAGCATTTTCAGAACGTAAAGTTGTGTAACCAAATTCTACTTTCGTCATACTTACGGGTTAAAAGTGTGCTATTTTGTGGCATTGCGAGGTAAGTTATTGAGAGATCAACTGGGTTTTATTAGTTTAATACCTATGTTTTCGCACTCTTAGGCATACCGCGTTTTTAAAAAACAAAAAACCATTTTTTTATGAAATCATAAAGGATACCTGCTTGACTTATTTGTTATATCATTTCGTTGTTGTCTCTACTGAGCAATGAAAAAATAAAGTATTTATAAATCAAAGGTGCATAATAACTGTACGTTGATAGCTGCAATTCCTTTCACAAATTTTCTGAGCAATTATATCAAATTCACGATGCTCCCACGGCAATTATTCCACTCTATAATAATATACAGTATGTTGTTTCTTTGATTGAGTTTTCAAACTAGGATATTTTTTTCAAAAGTATTCTGAAATATTTCCATCCCCTTCATCAGTATTTCATTGAATAATATGGCTGCAAGCAGCTCTGACATGCAGCATTGTCTCAGGATACTGAATATCGTATCACAAATGACTGTAATCTAAAAGTAATTAATTGTTTTATTGATAGAGTATGATATGACAACATTTTGGTTCATATACGAGTAATTTGTTGATGGATAATTCATTTCAAGGGAAACGGTGACGAGCATTTATAACCCATTACTTGCTTCCCAGGGAAAATACCAGTCATTTTAGAAATAAACCATTGTAAATCCCGTTGTTTTTGATGGTAGCATGTCTGCTAGTAAGAGTTAATTTGAAAGAAACTTGAAGTCTCAAGGTCGATTAGGTGAAACATCGCAGCCAAGTGAAAATTGGACGAAAAATCTGATTTGCAGTGTCGTGCCCCTATTGCATGACGCTACGGTTTACCTTTATTTACCTCAGTGAATGTTATCATAACACAGATATGTGATAAAAATAAATATGTAAGATTTTAAAATAAATATAAGATATAACGGGTCACATTGATCTACTACTTCTAAGTTTCTAATCATGTTGAAAATTCGAGCTGGCATTTTGCGACTGCTGGCCGATGATAATTGTGAAGACTTTATATTATAGTTCAAAGTTTTTTAAAACTTCATTGTGCAAAAAAATTCGGAAATTACTTCCAAAATGGGGACTATCATGAGGACAGAGCTGAAGTATATTGTTCATTATACTTGCTTAAATGGAACGGTATAAAAAATGAAACATAATTAATTTGAAGTAGAGTTGTAGTACATTAAAACCATAGAGGGGCAAGCTGGGTCTGTTATTGTGGAGTGATGAATAACATAACTCCTCGAGTTTCACATTTTTACTGAAAGAACTGATGATTTTCAAATAAATGAGTCGTAAAAAATCGCAAACAGCGTTCACCTATGTTTTTGACTGAAAAACATATTCAGAAACTTTTAGTTTTGCTTATCTTCGCATTTTCCAATAGATTAGGAAATTTTAATGTTTACATTTTCTTTTTTTTGTAAATAGGATATGGCTTTCATGTTCATAGGTCCCGCGTTTCGAAATTTCATTCCCTGAAGAAGAGTAATGTTGAACTACTCAAAAGCCAGAAAGAATAAATTTCAACTTTTAAGAATTTCTTAAAAACTTCCCTCCTCATTATGGAACCTGATTGTCATGTATTTTAACTGATTTATGATAAATTATACGTGTAAATTCTTTATTTCTTAAGGGCAGGATTATATCATTTCCTGACGTCAGAGTCAGCCTAGGTTGCTTTCCCAGTGGAAATTTTGAGCTAAAAAAGATGCTCAGCGTGCTTTAAAGATTTTGAAAACGCTTGTAATCTTTACCATAGCTTCTGATACATATCAAGCAAAGTCACACTTATAATCAAACGAAGTTTTTACGACAAACGAATTAATATTAGAGTGAAGCTCCCAGGGGGCGGTACGAGCGTGTGCGTGTCAGGCGGAAGGATCGAGTCACACCAAATGGCTAGTTTTCACTTACGTTGACAACATGTATTTGTCACTAACACCCAATCCTTCGGTTGAAGCTCGCACCGGTAAGTTTGATTGGACCTGCGCTTATAAGAATGGATCCTATAATATAAGTGAAATGGCGATTTTGCTCCTTAGTGATGAAAATTATTTTCATACAAAATATTCGTTCAAATAACAAATAAAAGTATTGATTGATTTTGATTTCACAAACCGTTTGTTTATTATTTTGTGTGATGCACACTTGTTCATTTTTCAGTACAGCGTTAAAGCCATTAAAAATTCTACAAACACACAGAAAATTCATTTTTCAGACCGTGAAATGCTGAAAACTACCAACAGGATGTAACCTTTTCTGCAAAGTGAAGGTATTAAAAACTACATAAAAACTATGTAAACATTTTTACAAAACATTTAAATTACAACAAACTCAGCAAACACTCAGTACATACCTTTTGTGTTTAGTGTGCAATCATCACAAACTCAACAAACTAAAGTCGTAGAGCTTGGCATTAAATCAATTACAAACTGTGTAAACACTTAGCGTTACGTCGTATTGGGTCAAATTAGTACAAACTTTACGAATGCCTTCTATAGTACTGTCAAGAGTAGCAAGTTATAATAAACCGACGACGACAATGTACTTACGTCGTGTAGAATGTCAAATAATAATAAATTCTATGTATGTTTACCCTGTACAAGGCCGCATATCTCTCAATGCTTCACATACACCTCACACCTACAGATCATGTTGTCAGATAATTATCTAACAACTTGATCATAATATTATAATATTATGCTGTTCACGAAGACATCAAAGGACTTCTTGCAAGAACGAAATTCCCAAAAATAAATTAAATAAAATTCAGCTTATGACCGAACTCATACATATCCTAAACAAGGAACGGTTCTTATATATCGAATTACATGACTAATTAAGTGTTGGTATCCACCAAAATATTTTATCTTAGGTTCACCAGCATCTCTACAATGTTATTGCAAATATTCGTCAGCTGAATACCCAAACATTTCGAAGTCAATGGCGTAGAGTTTGTACAGTTCGACAGTGAGGGACCGGGGCAGAGCCTGGAAAGCAATAATGAAATTAAAATTTAAAAATTGCGGGCACTCATGCACCACAGAAACACGACACAAGCTCTGGCGAATGATCCAGAAACTTGAAAGAACGAAAGAAAATGAGAAATTTTGAGATGTTTAGTTTGAGAAGCTCGTAGGTCGGTGTTCAACCGTGAAATCCCTTTGTAGCATGTTATATTCCTAGGTATAATGACACATACTAATACGAGTACATGCAACTCTTTAGGATTCCGTTTAGTTCAAACTTATTGTGGAAACTGTCAGATATTTTTAAAAAATGATTAAGTGTATCAGCATTTTCTTAGCAACCAAAATAGATTGCCGCGAAATTATTCGTACACCCTCCGGGATTCAAAATTTTCAAATTTTCTCAGAAACCGTTGTGTGTCCAGTCCTAAAAATTGTACATGTTCATAAGCATGTGAGAAGGACTATAAAACTGAGCTTTTGAATAAATAGGTTTTTTGAAATGCATATTTTTGCAAAAGTTATGAAGACAAAACTTCACCTGGGTGAATAATCCTTATAAAACGCCAGCCGTCATGCTATAGTTATATGAATATATATTATTTAATATATATTTTTAATCGTTATAGGCCGTTTTACCGTAATAATGTTCTAAAAAGATCCAAAGAATGTACCGTGATGCAAGAAGCGTTATGAATGGTCATTCACAGGTCAATGCCCAAATGGAAAAGACAAAAATATCAGCGTTGATTTGAGACAGAAAGTTATTGACATTAAATAAGAAAATAGTTATGGTAATATTTATAAGCGCTTCGGAATCTTGAGGCTTAAAGAACAATCAACATCGGGAGGCATACGATAGGCCACAGGCAATAGGGTTAGGTCAGTTAGGTTCGTCCATCCTATGTGATGAGGACACTATTTGTTTACCTAAGCTCTAGATAGGCCTTCGAAATTTCTATATTTCGTATCCACTTTGCTTCATTCCATAGTCATGCCTTCTTTGCTGAGAACTTTTAATCCTTTCTCCCTCTTTCTTCTTCCCTTGCTGTTTCCATACGTAGGGGATTCTACGTAGGAACACACCGGGCATAGAATGCCCTTTCCCAGAGTTACTGTAGAGCTATTATCCGTACTACTACTACTACTAGTACTACTATTACTACTATTCCTACTAAAACTACTACTATTACTACTAAAGAGCAATCTGATAAAAAGATGTTTAGTACGCTTAGTATATAGGGAAATTTACCTAGATGTGGAAGGGAAAGAAACAGTAACCGAAAACTGTGCGAGAATTGTTAACGTCACAAAGTCTTGGACTAGGCCGATAATTAATTCACCTTCTAGCCAAAATACTGATCCAAAAATATGTCTAAGTCAGCGACTGTACATCTTTAAGAAAAAAAACAAGTCATCACACTGTGAATCAAATCAAAATTTATAGCGCGAATTGAGAGTTATGATAAGTCGTCGGGCTCCGAAGAACCCTCCAATTAGAAAGCGTAGCCTTTGATGAAAAGAAAAACATCCCTGCAGAAACGAGCTCCACTTGTTCCAAAAACTATTGGAAAAGATTGCTAGAACTTATGAAAAGCCAATTTATTAGTTATTATTATTGTAATTATTTCCACACTTTCATATAACGTAAATAATTTTGTCTTGGTAAATAGTGTAAGTAATTAACAGGTTATAGTTATTCTATACAACCTGTTCATCCGAAAATTGGGTTTTATGCGCCGGTTCACGTCCTGGAATGCAGATTAAAAACTTGGTACTGTATGAAGGCCAAGTTTTGAGACATTAGAGAAAGCATTAAATATTGGAAGTGGTACGAATAATAAGGTAACAAGGATTAGTTTGCGATGTCCATCAAACATCTGCGCGAAAATAATACACAATTTTACTCAGTAGACTAGCAGTACGGGTTAATTTTAAGTCGTAACGTACCTTGATGTATTCTAGGGCTACTGTATCAGAGCCCTTTCGGTTGCCGTGTAAATTTTCGTATTGCATGAATCCAAACTTGGTCAAAATGTACCTGTGAGAATTTGAAAAATATCAATTGGTCGTAAATTGAGATTCTTCCGATAACTTTGATAAAAATTATTTCAATCACACTTGTAAGGCAGACATGAGTGCTAGAATAAATATTAATTAAAAAGCTTCCCATGCTAAATTAAAGCAGTTGTTGATATGCATGTGTAGCGAATATAACACGATGAAAAGGAGAAAGCCATATAAACAGCATGTTTCTCGAATGAAAAATGCGAGTGAAGTAACGGGAGAGCAACGTGCAGGAAGTAACGGGAGAGCAACGTGCAGGAAGTAACGGGAGAGCAACGCGCAGGAAGAACCTCGTTGAGGGTAGCAGCCGAGAAATCACAAACAACGCTTTTTGGTAAACTTCTGAGTCTATCGGGAGCTAGAAGAAGGTATTTAAAATGATTTGGAAATAGGTGTGGAATAAAAAATGAACACTTATCATATGAGGTAATTAGTGTGTTATTGTGGCATAGCAAAAAATATTTGAAAGTATGTATACTCGACCACCCTAAAGCAGCCTGAGGTCAGCTTTGCATCTGTACGGGAGACCAGCATCGTGAAGCCAGGAGCCAGGGATCTCTCCATACTTTCTCCTTTACAATAACGTCTGTGTTCTTTCCCATGACTAGATGTAGCCAGGTTTCATTCTGTGGAGTTATGGAGTTCATTGCGCCATCCTTTTTTAGGAGCAAGTAAAGGAAGGATCTTGATGACCTAACAGCAAAGTCGTGTCATATTAACCCAATACTCATGCAACCCCATGAGTGTGTGACTGAGTGCAAGGTAACAGTAAACTAATAAGAAAGACGAGCTGTAGTAGTTTAGCACCTGTTTGACCGGGGATCATATAAATCAACATCTTCATTCCCTAAAATGCTTGCCTAGTCAAGAACGCGTAATAATTCATTTAAAAAATCAGATAAAGTTGAATATAAAACGAAATGGCAACAAAATAAATTTGTGGTTCATTTTTAAAATGTATGTCAATGGCGTTTTTACGTCGAATGAACGCTTCCGTTGCGCCTGTGAAGATATCAGATATACCTGTACCTAAGCATAAATTATTTCGAAAAATTATTTCGTCTCATTTCGTTCTAGTCCCCCACCTGATATCCTCGTTCCATGTCTCCATCTTGACGATGTAGTCATAGTCGATGTTGCACACAGCGCAGTTCAGATAATAAGGCCTCCAGTGGCGATCAAATAAATTGAATGTATTCTTTTCGGGCGCTCTGAAGATCGGAACTGTTCGCACAACGTACTCAACGAACGACTTGAAAGTCATAAGTGACTGCCACTCTTTGAAGAATTCCTTGGCGTAGCAATTGCTGAGAGTTAGCCGAACCAGGAGGTTATAATGAATAAATAAAAGAACGAGGGCTTATGAAAATGAATCATAAATTTCAGCCTTCATATTTATAGTAATAGAGGAAAAAATAAAGCACCGTAATTCAACAGTCCAACAGTCTTTAATTCCCGAAAACATTGCTTCATTAATTCACGAAAATTAGATGGGGAGTAGTTCATGAATTCTTACAATTTTTATCAACCATGACTATTTCACAAAGGACTCTAATTTTACCTCATTTTTTGTTGCCATATGACTAATATTTCCCATTCGAAAATAAGAGTGCTCTAGTCTACGCACGAGTATTGATATCACTTCAGTTCTTTGACGAACGTTCTCAGACGCAGACATGCCAGTTTCCGATTGTTTGATGTGTAAGCTCCCTGTGGGTAACTCTAACAATATTTTACTAATTTCAAAAAACAGTTATTATCATACACGTAACTAAATATTACTACGAAAGAACCAAAGTGGGTGAAATGGGAAAAGTTTCTGTTAAAAATTCCAATTAAACAGACTTCTTCAAATGATAAAGAGAGCCATCCGTTACATATAAACCACACAATTTAAAAAGAAAGTCATGGAACGATTTAACCGAGAACTATTCTTAATGGAAGATTGTTTCACAGCCATGCAAGGAAAGTTTAAACGTGCGCAATGTATGATAAGTCACTGTATAAATGCGACGATCAATATCAAATCATCAATGTGTTAAAATTCCAAATTGGTTTATGTTTACAACCTTGTGACAGGGCACGTGATGCCATTCTACGAGGCGAATAAGAGCAATATGCGAGACACCACAGACCCATCGTCATGTCTCACCTCTCAGACAGGCACGGCTCAAATTTGTCCCTGTAGGCAGACACGAGTCGCACGAACGGATGCCTCACGTTCAGCACCTTGGATGAATTGAGCAGCTGCGCTGTGACCCGCTCCCTGTGACATCAAGTAATGGAAATAATGATAGCACACTTTTAAATTTGGGTAGAAATTTATTAATACTGCTCCAAATGTTATGAAATTTTCAATGAATTAGGTTAATTTAACCACATTTCGATATTGACTCATTGATTAAACGGGTGATTCATGTTTTCAATATGGGCTCTAGAATTTGAAT
>VOMN01104374.1:0-19951 GCA_014899125.1 Orchestia grillus | reverse complement strand
TGTCGTCAGCAAAAGAGGAAGCGCGGGAATGCTGCGAAGGAACATCTATGTCTGAGACATGCACAATGAAGAGGCACCACCATTGTAACCCCCTCGAGCTAGGGAGTCCCTTCGTTGCGTTGTGATGACGGCACGACTATCGACAGCAGTTAGCCTGATTTGCACAATTTGAACTAAGCATTCTCTATGAATTTCATTCGTTCAAAAAGGGTAATAAGAAGTTTGTAAATAAAATGATCGCCCTCGTAACGATGAGCATGTATGAAAAATACCATGATTCTAATTTTAAGATTTTTGGTAACTCGGGATACTTGGAATGCACGTGATCGGCAATCATGAAAAAAGAGTAGACTTCACGATTGTGTTATTGCTTACCATGCGAACTTATCTAATCTTTCAATATAAACACTATATACAATTCTGCATTTTGAGTAACGTATGTAATCCCACAATATATATACCATATGTAATCCCGCAATATAAATTCCATTTATAATCCATTAACATAAATACCATATGTAATCCTTGAATATAAATATATTATTTAATTCCTCATTATAAATACCATATGTAATCCCCGAATATAAATACCTTATATAATCCCCCAATGTAAATACCATATGTAATCCCCTAATATAAATAGCATATGTGAAGAGACACACAGGCACCATAAGAGATTCAAGCAGCACATCCAACAAGGCAGGCATCTGAAGATTCAGCATCCCAAGAAAAGAAAGTTTTGTGCTCAAAAATGCTGAAAATCTTGCGGCAAACTTGGCTAACAGGCAGTTGGCAACAAGCAGACCTGACCCTAAAGCTGGCGGTAAGGAAAAAAATTACAGCAAGTTAGGGTTTTAGGGGCCATTTTTGGGTACATGATCTCGACCGGCGGACGGACCCAGCCAACGAACGGGCCCCAGGGCCCGATGGGACCTTCTTAGGGCCACTAAATCCCTTTTATGGGCCATACTTGGGCTAAATTTTGACGGTATCGAGTAATGAGCTTGTGAAGGTCTTTCGTAAGTCGCCGTGGCTGCCGTATGCCGCACGCCCGCTCCGAAACTCGGCATGGGTTCAACCGCAGTCCTGGACCATGAGGGACGCGGAGGCGGAGCTGCCTGCAACGACGCACCACAAAGCAGTCCCAAGTTCGCGTATATTTGAATGAAAAAGTAATCAGTAGCACTAAATGTCACTCGCTGTTGAAAAAATCATGAGAATGGTACGTGCACAAGGTTCAATACCGAAGCTTAGAATTCATTTCTCTTCAAATTCATTGAACACATATAGTTACAAAAGTCTTCCAAAGAAAAGTTGCAAACATAATCCTACAAATCAAGGTAAACAGATGCTGAATTTCTTAAATTTTCAGGAGTCTCAGGAGACTCTCAGAAAACGCTTTACGGATGCCTAACAAGTGACACTCATGATTCAGGGGATGAATTTGATGAATTCTCAGTATTTCAACTTGCACAACTCAAAGCTCCGACGACTTGCAGCGAAGATCTCATTGTTACCACACGCAGTACATCACGCGGCTCAGGTGCGGAGAGACGGGGCCATTCCTCCTCCGAAACGTGGAGAAAATGAGATACTCGATTTATTTTCTAAGCTCCAAGAGAGAGAGAGAGAGAGAGAGAGCAGTTCCGCTCGAGAGAAGGAAGTTGACGTGTTAAGAGCTTGTGGAAAATTCCAGCGAAGGCAAAAACAGCTTGCAACTTATTATGTTCGCCTCAGCTTGACATTTTGGCCTGTATTTTGCAATTGTATTAAAATAAGCCCCTGATTTTAGATTTATAGAGTCAGTTAGTAGATAAATTTGAACAGAGCAGCGCTCACGCTTGGGGTTCTGAGCCCCTCAGAGCGGCAGCACCAGACGGCAGACTTGCGGCGTCCGAGCGCTGGCTCGTGGTCACTCGCTTTCAGAGAGCAGCTGTATCGTTAGGCCTAATTTCAGCTACGGGGGAACTGAAAGTTTGACTCTGAAAATTTTGTGTCAGCCATCCTACTGTTTATTGGGTGATTGTACCGCCCACAGAGGACCACTGCTATCCTGCCACTTGAAGCGAAGCCGTAATTCGATACTCTATATTTCTGCCAAGTAGTTTTTCTACCTTATTTAATTTCGTGCGCTTGAATTTATTTTTTCCGACAATATGAGTTGCATAACTGTTAGCTTGTTTTCTATTCGGAGCGCTTCTTGCAAATCAAGTCTTAACTCAAAAAAGCCACAACCTGTTGCTTAAAAAGAACTTATTTATTGATTGAATAAATTCATTATTAGTCTCCGATTAGGTTCTCACATCAAATCTTTACCTTAACTTTCACATGAATTAAAACCTATTACTGTACTTGCTGTTTTTTTACCCAAAGAGCGCTGACCTTTTTCTCACAGACACAAATATTAGACACGTTTTACGGACCCTGGCGGCACCTAACAGCGAGATAATTGGTGTTATTTGTGCTATTATTGGTAAGTGCAATGTATCACTGCTACTCTTCTTACACTGGCTCTGTTAATTTAGACTAGTTTGGTTTCGTATTGACTCAATAATGCCTATGGAAGTATGCCGAAAGCAGCGGCCTTGCATTACTATTTCAAGTTCCGTCCTTTTTCGGCCTTTGCTTGCCTCCGTGGTAGCCGCGTCACAGCTACTTTCTTGACTCGCCTGAAATTGGATTTCCACGAGAAGCCAGTTCCGTGCCTATATTTTGCGTTTGAGTTTCTTCCTTCTAACCAATGTGCCTTTGCATGATCACCCACCCGCTTGCCTGCGCCCAGGATTTTTAGCTCGCCTGTGCCTGTCTTGGTCAGGAGGACACGTTCTTACGCTGGAACTGGTCGACGCTTGGAGAGTTCATATCTCGTAGTTTTTTGGAAGTCTGCTGCTGGAAAAATGCATCCCCTTTAACTTCTTGAGAGCCCTCCACCGCTACCAAACTGACTTGAATTGTTGCACACTGCCACTATATATATAACTTCTTCAGTCAGACCATCCCTGAGCCACAGGCGCTGCGGGACGTGTCGGGGCATGGTGGCTTGGTGCCGTCATGTTCGTTTCTGTAGATGAAACTTGTTTGCTGATCATTTTAAATTTTAAAAATGAAGTATGTTCTCATTTGTCGGATGAATTGAGCCTTGCTTCCGTACAAATTTGATAAAGCTGTAGCCTTACCTGATTGAAATTGCTAAAATTGCTGTTAAACTGGTTTCAAGTTAGTGATTAACTACATATGTACATACTTCGAAATTTGCTACGTATTGTCTCCTTTCTCCATCACTTCGGTGATATGGAAGTTCTTCATTTGCTCACCAGCACAGGGTGGCAAGGATTTTAGACCATTTATGAAGCAAGGTACTTTTTAAAAGACCACCCGGATTCTGAGAGAGAAAAAACTCCGTTTAGTCTCTGGCACACGCGTCTGTACCACGACATTGCAATGATCCTTTGGAGTACGGTCATAAACTCGACATAACAGACCACTCTGGCTTCTTCACAGCGGGACAAAACGTAATTAGTTTCGAGTTCATACGTCAGAGGAGGTCAAATTGACTTGCATTATTGACCACGAGGCTGGAGTGAGGTGGCCTGGAGATGGCGCCTTATCATTTGTGGCCAACAGACTCGTTGCCTCCCCGCTACCAAACTTTGTCCCCCTGACACACTTGTTTCTTTGGAAACTTTCTGGGAGACAATTTTGGTTCCTTAACAGCGTTCTGGATCCAGCTCCACCAGCTGAGTTTAAGAAGAGCTGGTTGTGGTACTTTTTGGTGGCACTTGACTTGTATTTCTTAGCAGACTGCTTTTGTCTGGAAGTGGCATTTCTAAGACGGCTTTTGTCTGGAAGTGGCATTTCTAAGACGGCTTTTGTCTGGAAGTGGCATTTCTAAAACGGCTATTGTCTGGAAGTGATATTTCTAAGAAAGCCTTTGCCTGGTACCTGCATTTCTAACACATAACCCTGCGTGGTTGAGGCTATTAAAATCTCAATCGCGCCCCGCTGAACCCACTAACGGCCTTACAAACGCAAATGTTGATCGCCATGAAACGCCCTGCCGCACCCGCCCCCCTGCGTTGTTGCACCTGACTGCAGCCTTTCTTCATTCATTTCTGTTGGCTTTACTGTCTCTTTACCAAAATTCCGAAGGTATCCAACCAAAGTTTGAATGAAAAATTTTAAAATGTCGATAAAAAAACACGTAGCTGGAAAACAGAACAAAGTGACAATTAAATCTCGAATAATGCGGCTAAACCTATTCCACGTGTCAAGTCATTGTTGCAGCACAGACAGAATCGTATCAATGAATAACCCTGAGGAAAAATAACGAAAATCACATGCGTGAAAAATAATTCAACTTTAACAGAATTGACCCACGACGTGGAACAAATGATTTCAGTATTTAAGCTCCTATCTCCGTACTCGCGCGGGAGTTGGTAACTCCGATTTATTCATGGCGTCGAACGGTCTTCAGAAATCGCCTTCGTTAGAGTCTTCCTCAACACCAGTCAGAAATTTTATCACGAACGAAGGAAGCGCTTCCGAAATTGAATGGAAAACTGGCCAAAAGAAAGGAGCAGTTCAGAGGCAGCGGGACATTTAATTTGAACGCTTCGTTGATTTCCATGAGCAAGAAAACGAAGACCGTAAATCGCAAAGCAAATGAGGCTTCCAGATCCTACGGATTTGAGGAGTTAACTTTTTTGGTTAATTCTGAATAAAAGTTCAATAAGAGCGGTGACAGACTTTGAAGTTTATAAAATCGATACGAGTGAATGGGAGTGTTTGATCTTCGCGACAGCGGGACCGGGACCTGGGACTGCAAGTCCTTACGACAGCGGGACCGGGACCTGGAACTGCAAGTCCTTACGACAGCGGGACCGGGACCTGGGACTGCAAGTCCTCACAACAGCGGGACCGGGACCTGGGACTGCAAGTCCTTGCAACAGCGGGACCGGGACCTGGGACCACAGGTCTGGAGGTCTGTTGCACAGATCTTTCGCTCCGAGAAAAGAGCTCAACATCTAAAGGCGCTCCCGATAAAGGCCCAATTCGAAGCTTCTGTCGATACACTCGACTCAGGAGCTTAAGAGATCACTGCCGACCCGACGGTTGTTGCCTGCGCCGTCTGACCTCACCGAGGGAAGGAGCTCGCATGCGTCCGAGGGATGCGCGGCCTTAAGGCGCCTGGTACTTGTGAAATGAACAAACATTTCGGAAAATTACAGGAAGAAACTCCCTCATGACTTGCTCTTCAGATTAGTGAGAATAATTGATTATAATTACAAATATAGTATAACACGCAATGTAACGGTGCAGGCACAGTACAGAAAGACAATTTCTGGAATCGTGTCCGTAAAATGAATTTAAGAAATTCAAACCCGGCTAAACGTAGGGAAAAAAAATTCTGTTTTCCTTTGAATGCATGAGTGTTCGCTGCATTAAGTCAGTAACACAAATTACATCAAATCGTACAGTTTGTCTGCGAATACCAAGAGCCGGTACTCATTAGTGTTAACATAAATTAGCTGGCAGCTATCATCGTTTATTAACATCATTATCATAAGACGATACTCATTAGTGTTAATATAAATTAATTGTATATCAACATTACCGATTATTAACATTCAGCAAAGACGTTCCTGCGGCGGGGGGGGGCGGCCTTCAGGAGCCAAAGCATGGCGCCAGGAGGCGCTTGGGAGTGAGGGGTGCAGTGGACACCGCCTTCTCAACTGAGATTCAAATAAAAAGGGTAATTAGTGATTGGGTTATGCACCATTGATTTCCAGAAGTGTTTAGTTTATATGTATTTTTAGGAAAAATTAAAATTTTGCAGTAAAATTCAAAATTTCATTCCAACATTCTGATGTGTGGGATCTGATATCATTTTGCTGTTGTTTCAATTTCGAAAGTTGAGTTTTTACCATTTCTCCTTTAATAATCAACTATCATTCGTTTAGCTGAGCCCAAAGCTTTCCATTAACTGCAACGGCCTCTTATTAGGGAAAAAAATTGAGAGCAGTCTGACCGAAAGGCTGAAGAGCGATGAGCCGATCTCTCTGACGGACACGAGGGGGCAGAAATAGGGATAAGATCGCAGCCAGGGTATGCCCTAGGGATAACATCACCGGGTACGCATCCCGACCAGGGTATGTCCTAGGGATAACATCACCAGGTACGCAGCATCAAATAAAAGAGGGAGCACGAGAGGGAAACTTGTGCCTCACAGGTCCAACTCGAGCGCGGACTCGAGCAGCAGGGACCACAGGTCCGGTTGCGGCTGCTCCATGTGGAGGGGGAAAGATAACACCAGAACGCCCTCGTCTCGCATGGAGCTCAATAATATAAGGCAAACCTCGGGGGCATCGCAACTCGCAAAGGAAAAGGTTAAGCTTGATTCGCATCACCGCAGGCCGCTGCCTGAAGTCATGCTGTAAAAATCTACGGCAGGGTAATGCTAAATAAAAAATCGTAGCTAAGCCAGATTCAAAAACTGCAACATAGCGCCAAATTTAAGACTACGTTGGAAACTCTGAGGCCATATTCTAAATTTTGCTACATAAAAATGAAGAAGAGGACTGAGGCCACCCACTCAAGGCACGTTGGAATCAAAGAAGGAAGACTGCGGAGCTGCGTACGGGAGGCGACGGGCGCGGGCCAGGGGGTGCTGCAGACGCATCTGGCTGCAGGGCTGCAGGGCTGCATGGCTGCAGGGTGCTAATAATTTTTAAGAGGGCCCATATATTCGCACGTCTTTGTCAAGATATCAATGGAGGGAATCAGAAAGACCTGAGTGGGGCGTGGTTCTCACTGCAAGGCAGCATAGGGCAGTGAAGGCGGCGAGGGGCACTTTCTAGAGTAAAAAAATCGTATTTAACGACCGAAATTAATTCAGAAATTAAATGAATAAAATTAAGAGGGACCAAGCTGAGTACCATGATGTTCGCTTACGTTTTTCAATTTCATTACGAATGTCGAATATTTAATTTCTAAAACTGTTGTAATTACCGGGCCTTTGAGATGTAAAAGTTCCCAAGTCTGTAAAAACAGATTTCCTGAGTGTAATGCCCCGGGACATGTACCCTTGCTATCGTAACAAAATAGCTAATCAAAACTTTCGTCCAAAATGGCAAGACATTCACTAACTCCCCTGAAAAAATACGCCAAACTGCAAAATGCAAAGTCAAGAGAAACAGAGACTGTGCTGGGTACAAAACACGCATGATGACCCAGGGAACAATTGCAGTTTCACAGTTCAAAAGAAGAACCAAAACGTACGAACTTCTCGCGTCAAATCCCCTAATGTCTGAGGAAGGACGGCTTTGCAGACGAAACTAAGAAAAGCTTCGAGCGAAGGCACACCACAAATATCTCCCCTCGGACACTCGTTAATAACATTCACCGAGACAGAAAAAGTTCATTCTACTGGCAGTAAAGTTTATCGATGAGATCCACAAATTCCCCACAGAAAGAGAAAAGATCGAAAAGTGGATCCGCAGATAAAAAATCCATCCTCTGCCTCGCAGAAAAAGAATGTCCGTAATTAGAGAGATAAAAAAGCGTCGGGCAGAAGCGGTCGCTGCGGAAGTTTGTGGTAGGGAAGATCTCGAGGGATGGAACGTTCGGCCGACTCCTGCGCAGCATCTGCATTACAATGCGGCTCTTAATAAACTAAACCTACGGGAAATCGGCGGGAAAGGACCACGGAAAAAATGAATAAATTTCCCCAGGAAGAGAGCTAGGCTGAGCAGCTCACTCAGCTAGCGAATGGACGCCCGTAGGAACCGGTGTCTATATGTAAGCATTGGAAGAAAGGGTGCACAGCGGGGCTCTGGCACGGGCACACAGTGGTGCTGGGGCGCACTTACGAGACAAGAATTTTTGGTAAATTTCTGCCTGGCCCAGGAACGTCGTCCATTTCATGCGGGTCGGAGAATAGATCCTGTTGCCTCACTCACGTGTTGAGCATAAAGGTTATCTCGAGACAAGCATGAAGGTTATCGTTTAAAATGACAGGAAATGTGAACAATTTGAAAAGGGAAAATGAGGTTACAATTCATACAAATTTCTATTTGAATTAACACTCAACTGTTGTTGTATTTTTGGGAATTTCGCGCTAACTTCGCTGCTCTGGCAGAACGTTCGGAGTTTTCGTTCATTCTCAAGAAAATTTTTCAACTGAAGTGAAACAAGTCTAGAAACTTAGACGAAAAAAGATGCCAAAAATTGTCGAATTGTTCAGTGGCCTGGGAATCAGTGGCCTGGCAGACACAGTGGCCTGGCAGACACAGTGGCCTGGCAGACACAGTGGCCTGGCATTTGAAACCGATACTTTCGAAATAAAAATAGCCCAATGATTATGAACTGACTTAGCATTTTTCTATCCATAGTAATTTCCTGAAATCTCCGAAATAGCAGTCTTTGGAGAGCGACATTAACAAACACATCCGCCAGGCTGGCTGCACCCTGAGGCCGCAGCTGACTGGCCTCTGCTGGGTGCATCGGGAGAATTTAGCCGGGCATCAAATGTGCAAAACTGAATTTCACATTAGAACAAGGGAGCAAATGCAGGAGTTTCTACTGACTATAATCTCTACTTACAAGAGAGTAATTAATGAAGCTCTATGGTCATGGCACCACGGCAACCTTAACAGGACGTTAACAGACAATATTTCATGCCCACTGCACCTCCGGAGTTTCATTAAATTTGATGAGTCACAAAATAATTCTATAAGCCAGAGCCACAAAATTATAATGTCCTTTTTATGCTGTAATTGGTGAATTAATTGAAAGACTGTACTTCAAAAGTTGTTCAGAAGTCAAGACGCTCCGTGAAACTGTAAACCCCAAATCTAATTTGAAGTTCACGCCGCTGGATGATGCTTGCTCGCAGACATATGAAACCATTTCCTTTTTACCCGCAATGTAAACTTTTATTTCGAGAGAGCACTCGACGTGCGGGAGGCTGAGATGCCCTGCTCGCGGCTGTCAAAAGTGATTCCGAGGCGAGACGTTCCAGCGACGCCATATCTTCGCTCCACTCAAATTTACTTCATAAAAATGATGAAAGGACACATTCAGTACTTAATTTTACGACTCAGACACGGACAATAATGAACAGAAATTCGTTTTGGAGTTCCAAATAGGAATTTGAATCTAAGCGCCTTTGGGTATCAAGAATTTTTTCATATATTTACTGTAATATCATTTTTTTAATTGGAGAGGACCGGGATAAGTGAGAGTCATGCAGGATACTGCGGGGCCCACGGCAGGTGCGTGAGTGCCTCCTGCACCACAGGGGCATCAGAAGGCGTCACGTGACACAAACTGCACAACACAGCGTCACGTGGCACAAACTGCACAACACAGCGTCACGGGGCCCAAACTGCACAACACAGCGTCACGTGGCACAAACTGCACAACACAGTCACCCCTCTGACCAGTGTCCCGTGCGACGCACATGACTCGAACGCGCCAGGTGTCCCCGAAGTGCGTAGAGGAGGAGTGCCACAAGCGGCGAAGGCCCGCTGCTAACGTTTAGTCTACAGTGATGGCTGCGCGTGCTGCAGTACGAGTAAAATGAAAAGATGAACGAATGTAGAAATAAAAGGGTGAAAGATTCTTTTCATCGCAGTCTACCAAGAGCTCGCTGCAGCAGTGGCGTGGCTAGGGGGATAGTCATAGTCATTTTAGCGACACCGAAAGCACAAAACAAGAAGAAGAAAAGGACGAAATAAAGACCCTCCTCAAATATCGACACATCGGTGCGGTGGCCTCGCAGAAGCAGAGAACTGAACGAAAAAACTACGTGCATATAACAATACTGACTTCTGCAATAAAAGTTCATTTTTCTGCATTGAGGAAGACCAAAGCAGTGCAAGACGTGGGCCAGCAGCGACAGCAGCAGGCGACGGTGCACGCCGCGCTACACCGCAGCTGGGCACGACGCTCCCCACAAGACCGTCCCCCACAGCTGAGGAGCGGACCGTGGCCCAAGTACATCCCGGCGAGGCAGCGGGCAAGATTGAGCGAGACTTTCTGAAGCGACTCGCAAGTGGAGCTCAGCAGAGAGCTGCAGACCGAAACTTGCCGCCATTTCACGCTAAGCCAGAAAACATTTTTTAAAATTGTGTCAACAAATTTATACATCAGTGGTGGAGTGAAAACTTCCAAACCTAAGAATAAATGCGCTCTTGTAGTTTGCTAGGCGTACACGGGAAATACTGTGCATGAAATTGAGAAAGGGTCCAAACTTTTATGTGCAAGCACGGTCGTCAATTCACCACCGGCATATTCAAACATGACTTTCATCCTTCCTCCCCGTGCGGACAAGGGGGCAGAAAGAACGCTGTCGAGCTGCGCGGGCTGTGGAGGGCCCTCGAGAGAAGAGGGCTCCCACCTCGAGTAATAGGGCGAGAGGGCCACTGAGAGGCGCCCTATTGTCAGGGCTGCCTGCTGGTGCTGGGCCCTCTCAACTGCCTGATGTTGGATCCTGCGTACACTCTCCACTTGTCCATAAACTGGCCTGGGATCATGTTCTCTCTCGCCCCGTCAGCTCGTCTCACAAATAGTACCCACAAAAACAGCCTGAGCGCTACCCTGCAGTCCACAACGGTGCTCAGCGAACGTGAATGCCTTATTTTTATCCCATGAATGCAGAACATAAGCTTGAATACTCTCTTCAGGGATTGAGATTAACCTGCACACCAAAAAAATTACGAACGTTTTTTCAGAAACTGCGACAACACTCTACTCAATACAAGCTCGAAAATAAAACCTTGCTAGAGTCCAAAATGCGCTCATCGCGTGAGAAAGTGAACAAGTATTGTACACTAAAGTTGGCAGTCGTGATGGCCCTCGCGCGGTGGTGCGATGAGGGACGGGTCCTGGAGAGCTGAAATTAGTTCCTGCTGACCCAGCACTGCACTCACCGTGGGACGACCTGTAGATGGGGTTTGGGTGGGGGATATGGGCCTTGCTCTTTCTCTCTGAGCACTGTTCCTAATAACTGCCTGTCCTACCACGTGTCCTTGTGGATAAAATACAGAAAAACGCGGGACCTAGAATTCACAGTAAAACGACCTTACTGAGCTCTAGCAAATCGTTTTTTGCCTTCGATGATCCAAGTTACGTATTGTTAGAGGACAATAACTTTAGGAAGACCACCCTTAACGGAAGGGCAAAACAATTGAAAACCTGGAACCCTCAAATAACAATAAACAATTAAACTTTTTACCAGAGTTTAGAACACTCCACATACATACACTCCTTACCAGGGCTTAGGACACACCACGTACATACACCCCTTGCACATAATAACGTGGCGAAGAATTAAATTTTGGGCAGCTCGACTGTTTCGATCCCATCTCCCTGAAAGTACGAAGCTCGACCGACAACCTCTCAGATGCACGGTAACCCAAGACCAGCCGCCTTTCACCCTGCCCGAGCGTTCGATAGCTCTTCACAAACCTCACTCGTAAAAAGTGGCTCAGGAAATTTTTCGAACCGCCGGGCCGAATAAAGGGACTGCAACCCAAGTCCTGTCCAAAATAGAACAAGCTATCGAACCCGAGCTGTGGTTGCTCCGCCAGCGCCGCAGGGTCGCCGTAAAGTTATTCCCTCATTTTGAAGAATGAAAACAATGTTCATAGTTAGAATCAAGCGTTATTTTGCAGTGCATTGCTGAGAACAATGGTTGATAGATTTGGGGTTCTTTATCTCACTTTGTTGAGTCCCTTCAAGCCACAGAGCGAGTAAGCCGATTTTGGCACGGCTGTTTTTAGCGGATGCCGCGTGCCTCTACGTCTACTTCAGCCGCGCCGAACAAGGGACGAGGACTCCATTAGAGTATTGGCCTCTTCGTCCGCTAGTCAGCCCACACAATAAATAACCTGCTTTCCTCCCACGGTGAAGCCAGTAAATCTTCCGTAATGCAAGAAATCTGTTCGCCTTAGTTCCACACCAACAACTCCGCAAACAGAGTCATGCAACGCCTGCTTGAAATCTGGAAATGATTGAAGAAACAAACTTAGATTCAGTTCATAGCAAAACACACTATTAAGAAATACATCCAAAAATCAACCTGGAGTAAATAGTGAACTAACAAACTCGAATGACCTCACACGTCTACACGTCGAGCACCAAAAAAGTCCTCAGCCAAGAGGCGAAATGTTCCTTCACGCAGCTCAGTAACGACGGTTCGCTGCTCGTCCACGTGAGTTGATGCAGGAGGCCGTGAAGTGCGCGCGGTGTCGTCAAAGTAACACTTGCAGCCGTCACCTCGCTCGAGACGAGAACTTCCAAGCATCATAAGGACGACAGAGATGAAGTCCGGTGACTTGAAACAAGCAGCACAGGCCGCGGCACGCCGACCTGTGCCACGCGCAAAGAAGCCAGGCGCATCAAAGACACTCGCGCTGGCGACCTTGGCACTGCACGCAAAAGCCAGGCTCAAATGCCTGCCAAAAATTAACAAGAAAATATTTATAAGATCATCGACGTAGTTCCATGAATGCGCTTTTCAAGAACGACAAAAACTAAATATACCTGGAAAAATTTAGGTAAAAAGTGAAATAATTGCCTGCAGTGAATTTAGAATTGAAAAATTAGAATCACTTCACCACACGATTAAGAAAGATAATTCAATAAGTAAAGTTCACACATTTCGATTAATGAGATTAATGCTGAGCAAAAATCAAGCATAGCTTGAAATTCAACTATATGAAAACAACGCTCTTGCGTATCAAACAACGTGGGACCGCTAGGAAATTCAGAGCACGTGACAGATTTGAATATAATTTTTGTGATGCAAAAGACAATAGTTGGAACTCTGAAAATATTTCACCTCCATCCAAAATGAACATTTTCGATGAAACATATATAGTTGATTTAGTTCTAGTAATTTTAAGCTAGCGGAGCTCCAAATAAATCTGAAGCAGTGTCTAGTATCGATCTAAGTGGGTATAAAAAGTTAAATTATTTTTATGTTAAAAGTCAGAACACTAAATCAAAAATTAGATTTATTTCCGAGTTTTTTTACAGACAACAATCATTAGATTCAAACTAGAGGAATGTATCGCTAACATCAACTTGGAGAACTTGAAATCTCTGATTCCTCTACTTTGAACTCCAAATGCGAAGGCAAGATTACTACAAAAAGGCCAGACGTTTCAATGTAGGAAGTATTCTGTCGACTCAGCGCATGACTGTTGCCCTGCTTAGCTCCCATATCTCTCAACAAATCCAGTTGCTAAAGGTAATGTTTGGACGACGCAGGACTTAATTCTCGGAAACAAAATGAATCTACAAAATTTAGCTGCCGCTTCGCGAGAGGGATCTGAGGCAGCCGTTGGAGCGCTGTCAGAGGCACGGCACACCTGCAGAGCCAACAGCCGCGACGATCGATCGAGTCAACAGCGAGCTAGACGATGTCAACACTGATCAGTCAGCTGGGTGACTTAAACAAGGTCTCGGATTAAAAGTCAGTTTGATAACTGGAGCGCAGAGCAGTACCAGCAGCGTGCAGCTCAAGCGTTGAAATTTCCAGCGAGAACTGAAGTTCACATTCTCCTAACGAAAGATGAGAGAGTCCGAATTGTACAGAGATATAAGGTCGTGGTGGAAGTTTAGTTTAATGTAAAGTTTGAGTTAAAGCCTTTCTTCGAGTTAAGTTGATCAAAGGTAAGTTGAGTCACAACAATTATAACTAGAAGAAGAAGAACTGAAATACGTGGAAGGTATAGTTAGATTTACTGCCTGGCTTCAATAGAAATTTTTAATTTACAAAGAAATAAGGGAAACGAAAGAAACGATCATGTTCACTACACAAACAATAAGAAGAGTATAAAGAGTCATGAGTGCTAGAGATGATTTAATAGAAATAGACAAAAATACGTTAATTTATATGACTATGATGGAGAAATAACAAGTTCTCGGTAACGGAAAAACGTCAAAGCCACATAAATTCCCCGAACATTTCTCATTAAAGAGACTCGTGAACACAGTTCAGGCCTACGTGTGGCACCCATGGCACCACAGCTGGGCCCAGCGTGCCGGCTCAAGGGCGCAGAGTTTTGCGACTGCGGCCGCTCGGTGCACGTCAAATTTTGGTTGGTCAAAAGTCCGGGAGGAAATAGACCAAGTTTATTAAGCAAAAATCTAACTTAATTTCGACCAACTCGACGAATGGAGCAAAATTTCGAGGGGAAACTTGTCTGAAGTTGCAGCTGGAGCCCCAGTAGCTCTACGCTAACTTATAAAAACACCTAAACTTAATTACGCTACAGTCCTGCGTCAGGAAAATACTGGCAGCATTTACAGTGGTGGGCGAGCTTGTTTGGAAGTTATTATGTCGATTAATAAACAGAAATTCATGACGATTATAGTTCCCTCGCAGGTCACTAATGTTCAGTCAAATTAAAAAAGGTGAAGGGAGGTAACGCCTACGTCCGTCATGTGTGATGAGTCAACTCTTAGCCTACTCAAGTCATACACCTTTCGAGTATGGTGACTCAGAAAAATGATAAATTTTGAAAAATACAACAAAAATATAAAATTCCATCAGAAAAATTTATTGAAAACTACATATTGATTGAAAACACTATTACATATTGGAAAAATGCGCGCTTAGAGGAAGACGCCATCTACAGGACGTAATTTTCAAATATTGATAATTTGGATAACTGTTTTTAAAAGGCAAGTTGAAGTAGTTCAATTGCTGTCCGCAAATTGTTGTGTTGGATTGTTTATATTTTTATTAGGTGTTTTAAAAGTTTTTGTTTTTGTGAGTCACCCTGTATTTCTCGCTACCAGACGTACGTACAATATATGAATTTCCATACATCTGACTAATAATATGCAGTATTTTGAAGATATTTTTTCCGCCTATTTTATCACGAATAAGACGCGTTGCATATCTTGCTCATCGCTCCCAAAGTGTTTCTGCAACCTTCCTTCGATAAAATCTTCGGTAGAATTATTGAGCCATTGAGTTGCGTTCACCCTCGAAATTGCCTTCGCAAAACAGTGCTACTGTTTTGAAAATTCTACCGCAACTTCCTACTGTTAAATCTCCCGATCTCTGTGTAGCCACCCAGGACGTGACAGGCAATCATTTACACCTATATAGGACATCGACGTCATCACCATTTCGTGATGAAGCTTTCCTTGATCAGGGCGCTGTTTTCAATTTCCCTAATTAAGGTTTCACAATACTTGATTTCCATCGAAGTTTTTGGTTGGCTGCGTTCTCTGGGCACTAGAATTCTACAAATAAAAACATCGCAGCTAAATACACAGAATGACAGTAAACAGTAAGTGCAGTCTAGGAGCTTCTTCCGTATGATATTCTCATCGCGTCAAATATTGTAAATTGTTTTTTTGAAACGACTTGAGAAAAAGTTGTATCACTAAGAATGGAAAGCTTTATGAAAATAACAAACGACGCTGTATTTCTGTACGCTCGATTTCGTACCCTGGCTGGCAGATGGTCGTCGATCATATTTCCAACAGCGTCAAACTTTCACGCGACTGCGACAGTGTTTAGGCTGGTAATAGCATCTTCAAGCCCCCATCCCTCTCCCCCAGATGGTGCGATGCATTCAAATTCAGATAGCGGCTGCAGCTGACCCACAGCTCACCTCGACACACCGTCTGGCTCACACGACCGTCTCGTCACAACAACACCACGGGACTCAGACGCTAACTGTACTCAATAATGCTTTGTCCTCAGAAAGATTCTTAAGAAGAGGAGCCCATAAATTTACAGAGATTACCACTAACAGTTAACTGCAAGCATGATGGCCTCGGACTATAAACCTTCTGTATGTGCTAAGCACGGAAAAGGGGGCCTCTAGACCTAGGAAAAAGACCCCCATGAAAACATCCAGACTTCATACCTACAATTCTACTGTGCCCAAAGCAGGTGAGGCTGCGACCCACCTTGGCGCGGCGCTCAGAGGCGATGTAGCCGACGCTGTAAGGGCTCACGTAGGAGAAGCGGCGTCGAGGGAGCTCAGGGGTGATGGAGAATGAGAGGGGACGAGAGGAATGCCGGGGTCGGGACCCATACTGAGGGGTGTAAGGCAAGGACAGGAAAGACTGAGGGGACGCTGGGGAGTGAGGAGACACTGGGGACAGAGAGGAATGAGGGGACGGAGATAGAAGTCCATTGGTACCTCGACTGCTGATGAAACTGGCAGACCTGCAATAAAAAAATATACTTTTGTAACATACCGCTCAATACGAAAGTAAGTAATGCCTAAAGGGCAAAAATGGTGCTGCCTACTATGAACTGTGTACATTGTTATCCAAGTATTTTTATTCCATCAATGTTCTTTATCCATCCTGTTTTATCTGTACTAAGCTGCTGGAACTGTTGAAATAAGCACGTATATAATCTGTATATACTAAATTCAAATTATTTAAAAGCCAGAATAGTAGGGGTGATAGAGCAAAACTGTCTATAAATTTGAATTCAGAACACGCATGTTAGTAAAAAAACACCTACTTACATTCTTGCCTCAGACAAAATTACATTTTCGTAGACCAGTGTTATAAACGATAAGAGTGGACGGCACGTCACGGTATCACACGACTCTGATTCGTGCGGCTCACGTACTCGACTTACTGGGAAGCGTTTCTGAAGAAATGTCAGGGTGGAGGCCGCCTGCCCCAACGAAGCCGCTTGCAAGTTTGCTCAAGTTCTACGTTCACAGAAAACGAACTGCGGCCAAAAATGAGCTTTGATCTTTCTTATTAGAATAGTCTAAGACAGTTGAGGAATGAAATATAAATTTTTAGCGAACAATTTATTTCAGTTAAATTCACTCTTTAATTTCTTTTCTTGGACTTTTGAAACAACTCATTCATGTGCAGGCTGTTGATTCATATATTTAAGACATCGTCACCATAAACGTGGTCGAGAGAGTCAATGATTTGGTCGCTTTCGAAAGTACGAATTTGATATTTGTTGTGGACTCGATTTTGGGGAGCCGTGTACGTTGCTGAACCAGCTCTCGACTTCCAGCTGCCGGCCCTGCTGTGTGCCCGCGTCATGTTCTTAACGATGTTAAGAGCATTTAAAGGGATGCTCTTAACGTAACACATTACACCATCTGATTGGCATCCAATCAGATCTTTAAAGCGTCATGAAGACATTAAGGATCTAATCAGATTTAACATTAATCTCGCTAGCACACTAATGCAATATCGTTCTCGTGTATTGTTTTCAGAATGTTTTCATAAGATTTTCAGTTACGTATGTGCCATTTCCACAAACTTTTTGAAGCACGCTCGTAATTTCTGATAACGTATAAAACCACCTGAGCATCATACATCGTGTCAAAAGACTCAATGTCTCTAAATGCACTTTTTGTGGAAGATAAAGAACAGCTTTGTGCAAAAGTTGAGCCGTAGTTGAGCCAAAACTACAACTTCAATTATATGAGACGAAGCCATTCGCATGTCACGGCCATGTTTATTCTGGACATTCCCAGCTGACCCATTAAACTTTGGAAACTGTAATCCCTCACAGCTGTAAACAAATTATTTTCAGACGGCAGTGATGCAAAAATCTGAATTTTAACTTCAAAGTTTAACGTTTCAATTGCGAGCACAAAATAACCGAGAGTGCGGCGGCAGCGACGACCGACCTCGACAAAAGCCACCGTCCATACGCCGTCTGGCCTGGCTTACCAACGCGTATTTCAGCGTCGAAATGGCAGCCGTAAAAAATGTACACACAGAGCAGGGCTCGTGAAGTACTGTCGGGATTTAATGTACTTTGGTGACTCTGTGATGGCAACAGTGATTGAATACGCCTCGAAAGAGCGTGAGTGACGCGAGAATGGGACCGCCACATAACACTCAAGCGGCGCTGCGACCAGAGAACCTGTCCAGCTCCTCAGTACAGGTGTCGGGGGTAGATGTTCGGACCACACTTCATTTTTAACCAACAACAAAGGGACTGGTGCTGTGAATTTGATGACTTAAAAAAACAGATTTTAAATGTGAATAAAAAAAGGTCTTACACTATGACCTTTGATAATTACACGTATAATGGATACTATTAATAAATTGTGTTCCCAGATCGAAGAATAATTATCGTTTTTAACTACATAGACTTGAATCTTGCATCTAATCAGATCTCTAGAGCGTAACAAAAACGTTAGAGATCTAATCAGATTTATCATTTTTCGAGATATTCATCAGCCTATTAAATTACACATATCTCACCAGTCGACATAAGCGATAAGTACTTAATAAGACATTTATATCAATAACAATCTACACCAAAAGATTGTCAATCGCTCTGCTGGATTAAACCAATAAGTTCATGCCCCAACGATAAACTTATAAGAATAATTGATCAAAACACTTGCTTTCACAAAATTATGGATTTTTAAGGATGTTCCAGCAAGAAAGTCTTTGATAGAGAAATTTCCATATTTATCCACTTATGTAGAACATGGATTTTACTCTTCACTCGAGACCAGTGCCAGACTCGTGCTGCAGGTGCCATGTGGCAGGTGCCCGAAGCAGGGCACGCGCTGCAGGTGCCATGTGAACGGAGCAGGGTACGCAAGTTGCAGCCCCAATTTTTGTGTTTTGCCTAACATTTTCTTCCCAATTTCAAAGAATTTTAGAAATGTTCAACGTATGAGCTAAATTGTAAGCATATCGGTTCATAATTCCGACACGCTTTACAACAATTTCACACGTACGATGAATCGGATTACTCACTTCAACACCGGCACAGCTGTAAAATACAAAAGCCTCTAAACTTCGTTAGTTTGTCCTAAAACCTCGCGCTCGTACACAGTATTGTTATTTCACGAATTTTGAGAAAAAAAGTTGATTATCAAAACATTGAAACATAATTCCGCTTTAATTAAGTGACCAAAAACTAAAGGATACATTACGAAAGAACGACTTTTATGAGGCTGATTTATAGATTGGAGCAGCTCTGCTATTGTTGAACATAGGCAACTTCAGTAGCTGTTGATGACACATCTGTTAAATTGGATGGAAATGAGCGTTATGAGCTACTCCAACATATTTCTCAGGGGATGAAGGATTCATTGGTGATATACTTTCAATGCACACGGACCTAAGTAATGGAAACATATTAGTCAGTAATAAACTTTGCATAAACCTGTACTTTGAACGGAGCAAGATGCTTTTGTAAACAACAGCGCTCAAAGTGGGCGCTGCTGACACCAGAACAAGTTCCCCCGTTCACTCGGACAGCCTCCAATAAGTAGAGGTGTGGAGGCACCTCCTCCCGTATGACTCCTATTAAGTAGAGGTGTGCAGGCACCTCCTCCCGTATGACTCCTATTAATAATATCCTCATCAGACGCCGGGAAAAAACCAGCGCCGAAGGCAAAGCGCCGCGAGGTCAACATTTGAGCCGCTCGATAATCTCACGCAAAAATTTCATGATTCTCGATTAGAAAAATCTTATAATTGGGGATCGGAAAATGGTGATGGATGGAAAAAGTCTTAGTAGGCGAGGAGAACAACTCAGTGATCCAGGGAAAGAACTTTGATCAAGTCATGATGGCAGCACGGGAAAATATCGAAAAAAATTACAGCAAACACTTCACAACGGTCGAAAACAATTCAGAAGTCATCCAAACTAAATTTTGCATGGTGGCTTAATGATAATCTTGACGACCGTCAGATACGACCTTACCTTGAGGTCAAAATTTTGCTGATCGCTGCAGTGCCATCAGTACTACAAAGCAGCCACCGATCGATGAACATTGTGCGATGAAACTGGCATGAAAATCAAACTTTGGCCCTTCAAGAGAAGATTGTGTTCATGCAAGACTATGCTCGATCACACTCGATCTCGCAACGAATTGCCTCCTCCTACAGGAGTTAAGAGGGCCTGCGAGAGCGAGGGGTCTTCCCAGGAATGGGGGGGGGGGCATCCCTGACTGTGTAG
>VOMN01104372.1:0-14819 GCA_014899125.1 Orchestia grillus | reverse complement strand
TCTGAGCTGCCTCGTTCCAACCGGAACTACATTTGGTACCCAGCCCGTTTTAGACTGAGGAGGGTCTTCTCAACGTTGACCTCGACTCCAACTTCTGGAAGGCCACTCGCGATGTGGCGTCAGGCAAGCCACCCGTTTTAGCTTGCCCCAATTAGCTTTCCTTGCTCCGTGCACCGTGCATTGCGCGCCTGCATGTGTTTCTCCACCGTTCAAACTCTCTCCGTTCATTTTGGAGCCTTTTGCGACGTTCTCGTTGGCGTAATGTAGCAGTTGCTTGTCTTGTATTAGCAATATATGTCTTGGTTCTTGTCAAACACTATTTCAAAATATTGAGGTGATTAAATTTTTTGCTTGGTGAGTTATAAAGGAAAGTTGTATGAAGAATACATAATTTTGTGGTGAGTTAATACCCTGAAAATTGTGGAGTTAAAGTTTGTATAACTGATAAGCGTAGCAGTGATCTTCTCCTGGTGGGTTATACGGATAGACAAACAGACGCTGCTATTATTATAGTATAGATTGTTGGCCTTTGCCTTTTCATCACACTACTACTCACACTTCTAACCCTCTTTGGAGACATGTTTGAATGTTTTTTTATAAGAATAAAAAACACTAAATTAACACGAAAGCAGGGATGCAACCCAAAAACAGATGTATGACCACAACAACGTCTCAAATGCGATTGAGGTTAGGAGCCAACGTGGGTTTTTTGTCTTGCTCTTTGTTATCCGAAAATTTGTTTATTTTAAGCATTTGTTAAGTGAGGTTCTACTGTGTCATTTTGAACTTCATGAGGTTGTCATGCAGTTTTAATGGATATTCCATCTCATGTAGCCAACCCTCCTCAGCATGACATTTTCAGGTTGGCCTGTTTTACATTGCCAATAATAATTAAAAGTCTTTTGATTTATACTTGTTTGTATGTACATGATTTTACTGAAATATGTGCTCAGTGCAGAAGGTATTTTTAAATAGAGTAACTGTCCTTTAAATTCAAGTATTTGTCTTGGTCTAAACTGACGGTTTTATGTATTTGTTATTTTTCAAATAATTTCACAAAGCAATCATTTAAGAGCCATTCAACTGGCTACAAATTGTTTTATGTTCAATTATTCATAGAACAGATTATTGAAGAATATGAAATTAGGCATGTGACCTGTATGATATGTTGTCTAATGGAATAATATTTTTCAGGTATTTATAAATATATTTGGAAATTACTGATTTCAATGGCATCCAGAAAGAGAAGTATGTTTGATGACAGTGACAGTAGTGGAGATGAGAGTCCAAGTAAAATGCCTACAAATACAAATAATAAAAAGATAAATCCTTTGCTGGAAAAATCTCACAAAGATGTTTCTGCGGTTCAAAATAAAAAACAGGCTGAAGCTACGAGCAAAAGGCAGAAAATTTGTTCTAATATAAAAAAAATTCAAAGTCAACCAACTTCATCTCCAAATGAGAGTGAAGGGTCCACTTTGGTCTCTGATTCTAGATCAGGAGCTAATAGTAATTCATCTGATGGTCGTGTTGAGCTCACTGCTGCCCAGCGGGCACGAATAGAGCAGAACAGACAGAAGGCTCTTCTAATTCGCCGTAATAAATTGAACAAAGTGTTGCCACCTAAAAAGAAGTAAGTACACATGTATTCCAATAAGTTTTAATTAGATAATTTGTATATTTACTCAATGCAGTTCTATTGTTTGGATAAGGGGCTCCAATTAACAATAGAGAGTTTTAAAAATTGCTAACTTAACTAGCTCACCATTGTAAAATGTACTGCCTAGCACTGACTGCTTCTATTAGCAATGTTACAATCATGCTAAATCAGCAGTACTGCAAAAACATTATACTTCCAATAATTTAGAACCTTATGTAGGAGAACCTATCAGGATTATTGTAAATTTGGATTGATGCTAAGTTTTTTCCTATTAGACTCATACTGATATGCCTAATGGTGAAAAATCATTGAACGTAAAAAGTATGGTTCCCATTTGCTTTGCTTACATTCACATTTTCTATCGAACTTCATAAGGTCAGATGTCAATATGGTGCATAGCTTTGTCATCAGCATTCCAACTTTGTATTTCACAATTTAGAGAGTTTTGATATTTTATCTTTCATTTACTTTATTATATTTTCTATTACTCAATTTCACCATCACTTCACCAAGGGAACCTTGCTGAACATTCGCACATGCACTTCTATTGAACACTAAAAGTAAAAAGCAAAGCATTCCTTCCTCACTTATTTGCTAAAAACACTAATACAATATTCTTTAAAAACTTATATTTTCTTAAATACCATGAAAATAAATACAAACAGGATACAACTAGTCTGCCCACCTCTCTTATTAAGATGAGTTGAAAAATTAAAGATTCCTTGATTTCTATAGTCTATCTTTTATCTTCCATATCTCTCCTGTGTAAATCTTAAACTGATCATTAGAAGCTAGTTCAGTAGCAAACAGCACCTTTACCATGGTGTCCTGCTCCATCATATGCTGCTCCCAAACAACCAGGAAACTATGGGACTTCATGAGAAAGTGCCTCAAAGTTTCCACCTCCCAAGACTGGCATAGGTCTCATTGATCATTTTTACCCTCAAACCTGTTCCTCGAGCCTCACTTCAAAGAGTTGTTACCTTGAGATCTAAACCACAAACTACAGTTAAAAGCATTTTCATTAAATATTCTTTTGGGCAGAATAAAGATCAATAGTACTTTTTATTATTTCCTCTCACCACAGCTTCCCAGCGTACATCTAAAGGGGTTGATGGGGGCAATTGGCATGTCTTCTTTATTGAGAAATTTCAATCCCAAAGTCAGGATGTCAGTATTTGGAAATTACAATAATGTTTTAAACATTCCATTAAAAAAAAGATTAATATTAATGCTAAGGAGAATTCAGGTAAATATACAACCAGAATGTAGGCTAACAGGAATGGGTTTCAAATGCAATTGGATTAGCTGCATTTTAATCTCCTAACTGAAATAACCAATGAGGTAAAAGCATATAAAGTGATGAGTACATTTCCGCCTTTTCAGGCATACATTCTTGATGAACACGATGCATCATTTTTAGGCTAAGCATTGCACCTCTATGTGGGAAACTAAATCCTAAATGTACCATATCATGAACCATAATAGTAACTATTTCACATTATATAAAAATATCTATTTATTTCTTGAGTTCTTATCAACATATTTTGATGTCAAGTATAAGGCAGGATTCAGTACTACTATTTTATCTGACTAGTGCTATATGAAAATAACATCATAGGGCCTATTTGGATATAAAGTTCAGACGTAAATAGTTGAGCACTGTTATGTTATTAAGTTTTAAGACTCTTTTTACAAATTTTTTTACCTCAATAAATAACCTGGAATGATATTTTTAGATATTTATATTCTGCACAAAAACACAAAGACATAAAATTATTTAAGTAGGATGTTAAGTTGAGCCTAGAGGTTATGGATAAAACACAACTGATCTGCAGGGTAAGCACTGTTTGTACTCTATTTATTCATCTATAATTGTTCAAGTTAAGCTTTTTATCACATATATACAACCAAGTGTTTCATTTCTATAATCATCATAATTTACTAGTCTAAACACAAAAGTATAGGTACATCTAAATTTAAACAAAGCTCAGTTCACTACTTAAAGTTCTGAACACAGAAGGTCTAAAGTTTAGATAACACAAACACAAGGTTCTTTGTACACATCACAGTTAATCAAGTAATGTGTACTGGCTCGAACAATAACAAGCGTGGTGCGCATGCGGAAGGCTTTCTCGAAATCCGGAGTTTATTCTTGAACGTTAGCAAGTTCTGAACCTTTGACATGTATCAAATGCTACAGATCTCAATGTCTCTCACAATCTCCTCCTCTTCCTTCTTTCTCACATTTTGCAAACTCTTACAGCCAAGGGCTTTGTTTATGCCTCAATTGGATGAACCAGCTTATCCTCTCTTTTGAAACATGTCAACATACACTGTTCTCTCCAGATCACAATGTTGTTCAACCAGAGGATAATTTTATTGTTTAGATAAAAGAAATATAGTTATAAATCACCCTGCCATTAGGTTTGATTCCTGAAAACATTCTTTTACCTCAACCTCGTCTTACATATCTGCTCATAAAACGCCTAAACATGTCATTTTATAATCCTTATTCTACTTACCACTTAAAAGTAGGTGTATAGCATATGTATCTGAAACATAATATACTGGATTAGGAAGGTTTTTTGAATCCATGAAATGTAGCACCATAATATAGCACTGTCATGGTTGTGGGGTTGCCTGTGTTGGTAGTACTGTCCAATGGTAAAATCATTGTCATGGTAACTGTGGCCTTCTTGTTCTTCCTTCCCTTCTTCCCTCTCGAACACACACTTGCACTCCACCAAAGTTTCATGTCCAAATTAGGATTTTTTCAGGACTTCTTATGAAGGTGTAAAAACATTCACAAAATATAGATGTACATACTTGAAGATAGGCATTTGAAACACTAGCAAAGCATAGTGTTTTGACCGTTTAGAGGCACAGCAATCTAAACACTTACCTGTTAATTTGTAATTCCTGCTGTGCATGTCCATAACCTGGCGAGTGTAAAAGCAGGCATAGCTAATCATATTTAAAAAGGGGACAAAGCAAAGTCTATCATGAGGGTAAAATATTGTAATGCCATCATTGTACTGCAAAAAAGGCATGTATCTACTTTGCAGGTACCCTTAGGACTGTACACATGTTTGTTGCTGATGTATGCATTGATGTATGAGGTTTGTTCAATAAATAATGAGAAAACGTCAGGAGAGATGTTATTAATTTTTATAAGCTTATGAAACTTTGTCTCCTTCAGAATAGTTGTCTCTCGCATCTACACACTTCTGCGTGTGTCTTTCGCAATCCTAGACGACCTCCACAAAGTCATTCCTCAGCAGTCCCTTCAGGTAACTGTCTAATGTCTCCTTCAGCTCCTTTGTTGACTAGAATCTGATTCCCTTGAGGCTTTCATGCGTGGGAACAGGAAGAAATTGTAAGGGACTGGGTCAGAGCTGTAGGGTGGGTGCTGTACCACTTTCATGTCCCTGTTGTCCATCCAGGTGGTCACCAGCATTGACATGTGGCATATGGAATTGTCCTGGTGGAACCATCACTGGCCACTCCTCTACTGCTGAGGCCTCTTCTTCCTTATTTTCTCCCTTAACCTTTTCTGAACAGTAAGATAATATTCCTTATAGACGGTTTGACCCTGAGGAACCCATTTAACATGAATGAGCCTCTGGGAGTCAAAGAAAGAAATTTCCATGGCCTTTGCTTGCCACCTGCTCATCTTTGCCTTCTGTGGCCTGGGGGAGGCTGGGTGCTTCCATTGAGCACTGATGTTTGCTCCCAGAGCCGTAGGTGAATACTCGAGTCTCGTCGCAAGTCACTACCTGATTGGAGAAACCTAAATTGGCTTCTATCATTTTGATAATGTCAGTGCAGCATTCCACACAAAACTGCTTCTGGTTGTCAGACAGGGACTTTGGCATGAGCTTGGCACAGACTTTGTGAAGTTTCAGTTCTTTGGTCAGAACAGTCTATTGTGCAAATACTAATACCAATAACTTCAGGTATCATCCTCACGGATATGCTTGCATCACTAATCTTTGCATTTTCTCAATGTTTTCTTTCTAGCTGCGGTGTAGGTGTTTCAAATCTGGGTCCATCATTAGTCTGTTCTTTTCCTTCAGAAAATCTGTCAAACCGCCAATAGAGACTTGCTTGGCTCACCTGTTCAACCCCATAGACCTCCTGTGACATTCCATAAGCCTTTTGTTGGATTCTATCAAGATTAACACAGAACTTGGTGCTCAACATTGCTCAAGGTTTCTCTGCATCTTGCCACATGTTCACAAATTGGCCAACTGGATCAAACAGGTTCAATCACTCAGACCTGCTAAGACAGAAAGTTGTGAGTTTGTCATTTTATAGAAGAAATGCATCTGTATGCCACCATGAAGTAGCATTTTGATCAAATCATATTTAATGTCTCCCCTAAAATTTTCTCATTACTTATTAAACATACATGTATATTTTTTCAAAATGCAATTTAAAGCATGCATAAATCTTTTTCAAACAAGGTATTGGCAGTAAATTGATTTATGACAAAATGACTGATTTGCTTGAACTATAGTCACATAGTGCAGTGGAAAAGTTTCTGTTCTTAACTTGAAGTCTTGACCATTCAAAAAATACTGTATATACTTATCTAATGGTATGTGCCTTTAAGCAAGTTTTTAGGCAATTGACTTTTAGTATAAAACCAAATAGGTGGTGAAACAGGGAAAAAAGGCTTAGTTAAACTGGAAAATGTATATGTTTTGGATCTAATTGATTTTTTATGTGTAGAAACTGGTTTCAGTGAAGCGTAATTCAAGTAATGCTTTATTTTTCTCCAAAAATGAAATTTTTCATGCAAAACTCTCTCTCAAGACACAACTTAAAAATAAGACTAATGACTTCCTGATGTTTGACATCTATGTTGTGTCTGAGAGATTTCTCAAAATTCTTTTCATATTGACTGTTAAGTGACAAATTAGAGTGTTTTTCAGTGATGAGCTGATTTCAAAATTTTTGCTTATGCTGATACTGATGCTTATTATTTTTTTGGCCAATGCCAATTTTTATTAATTAACATTTCTAGTTACTCTTTTACATGTGACAACTGAAATTTGAAACTATCTTCTAAAGAATTATGATGTTGGTTAACCCATTATAACAGAAAGCTACTTTCTTTGATAGAGGCCATTTTCAAATTATTGCAATCTTGAGAGGAATGAAATGTTTTTAGGGCTAGTTTCATTTGAAAAAAATATTGATGCTAGAAAAGGAAGAAATCGTTTACATAACCGTCAGTAATGAGTTTAATGTATGCTTGTGCAATGTTATTAATTAATGATGACACTTGGGAAAAATTGACCATTCACTTAATTAAATGTCAACTGTAACCCTGATGCACGATGCTGTTGGCCCGTCACTATGATTGTTTAAACAGTACCGTGTTGCCAGAATTTGTGTTAACAATAGCGAGTAGCACATATATGCTCTAAAATAGCTGACTGACTCCTCACCCAAACCTCAATAAATTATATCAACAATAACTTTACTTAGTCAAAACCTACATGTACATGCTCTTATAAGATTTGACTGATATGGCATAGCATATTGATGAACACACCAACTGTTTTCAATAATGGTAATTAATATCATGAAAACATGAATAAATGTACAACATGTTTGGAATGAAGATGACAGTTACTTCTAATAAAAGAAAATGTGATTGGCAATGTCCAAAACAAATTTATTGGAAAAACTATAGTAGCAAAAATATTGCAATACCTTTCACCAAATAGCTTCAGAATTGGTTAGGACACCACATCTCAGGGGACACTGATGTGTTGCCTTTTAGGGCACATGTTTTAATCTTTTTTATTATGGGAAGAACTCAGACCCTGGGTATCAAACCAGAGACTTCCTGACTGAGAGGCAAGCTTTGCATTACTTAGGCTATGGAGCACACTAATAATGTGAACAAGCTTCACTCAAAAAGTCTACTATTTTCTTTGATCACAGCTTTGATCTGGCTGTGGAACTTGGAGTATGCTAAGCTGATATTATAGTTTCCCTAGGAAGTATCTCAAGAATTGCCTTAGTTCTGTCAATCAGCTGGGCTTTTGTAGCACTCGCATGGCTATTGGTATTTTTCTCAACTGCATCCTAGGCCATTGGGCTCACGTTTGGGAAGTTATGAGGCTAACGAATTTGTAAGAATTTGCTGCTCACCATTTCTGACTTTTGCCAGAGCCATTCTTTTCCAATTTCGATATGGTTTTCAGTTGTCTATTCTTGCTGCCATCACATACCAATATGAATGATTTAGAAACAAGCTTCTAAATAGTGTGTAATATGAATAAATGTCAACAAAAAATCTGAAGAAATGAAAAATTGAATCCCTGTCAAATTTATCTCAAACATCCTGTGTTTGCAAACAGGTAATAATAAACTTCAACTTGTATATAGGCTTTTCAAAGTAATAATTATTTTTTCCTAATAATGTTATTCATTTCAAGTATAGTAGAAATTGATACAAGTATTTTTATATAGTATACCAATCCTGATTCTTTCCTACACCAATTAATTGGTACATCACTAGGTATTCTTATTCTGGTATGACCTATTGTTTGTCATGTCTAAGTCAATGTGTCAATACATGCTTCAATGACTGATTCTATACAGGTGCAAAATTGTTGACAAGCTGAAATTGAATGGTCCTTATTCATTTTGGATATCACCTGGACAATAGTGGTCTTCTTTGAAGCTATAGTGCTGTGAGGAAATCAACTAGTCTTCCCGTGAACAATGTTGTACTCATATTAGTCCTTAGAATTTAATCCTGGTATGTTTGGAGGACACAAATTGGGGGTTATGTGACAGTAAAAATTCTCCAATGATCAATCTTGCGCTATTAGGGCTTTGTGGGAAGGTACAAAGTCTTAATGAATAATGTATGACCTTTGATTGGATACTGCAGCTATCCATGGTTTAACAGCCATTTTCAGAACATTAATGTATCCAGCAACATTACCCATAAGACCATGTGGAATATGTAAGAAGCTCTGACATAACCTTTACTGCTCACAACTCCTAGAACCATTACAGTAGATGGAAATTTGGCTTGCATCACTCTGGGCTCTTTTCCTGGATTAACATCTTAATTTAAGTATGTTATTCAACTGAAGAAATATTATAAATGATTCAAATGTGTAATAGACTGAAAACGATACGTCTTCAAATGACTTTGGTACCTTGGGTGAAACTCCACTATTTACATAACTTTTGGTATGCCTCTAGCTGCCATGGCCTTCAAGAATTTTGAATTCAAGTTAATCAACTTTTTAGCATCTTTATGATCCTGTTAGCAGGTGTGTGTAGTATTTATCTTATTTAATGTAGGTTATTGAAGACTAAGTTTTTGTTGAATTGTATACATGTATCTTTGCACATCTTATTGGTACACTCTCTTCAGGGGGCATGGGATACTCCATAGGCAATTGGGTTAGGTTAGTTAGGTTTGTCTATCTTATGTTATGGAGACTGGCACCCCTGGGGAAACATAGTTAGGTTACATCAGCTTTAGCTAGGCCTTCGGAAACTTCTATCTTCCGTCCCCACTTTGCTTCTTTCCAGTTTCACTAATTCTCATTTATGCTCCTTCACTGATGATTCTCCATTTTGTCTTCCTCTTTTTTGATTTCCTGTTTCAATGCACAGATGATCTTGTGCATAGATTCTCTGTTCTCCTAAGGCCATACTTGATGGTCCCTTCTTCTTTTCTATGAGATAGTTTAATTTACTGAAACACTGCTATCCATACTATTGCTGTTCCTACTGTGCCTTCTACTAATTGGTACTCTATTGTTTTCTTTTACGTGAGAGAACTTCAATAAGTAACAGTGTAATCTACTCAAATCTTAACATTCTGGTGCCAGTGGAGGCAAGGGATATTTTGTGTTATAAATATTATTTATTCAATTTACAATGGAAAGGAAATCATAGGAAAAGGTTTTAACAGTTGAGTGCTAAAGTGCATTTTGATTTTTACAGGAGTGAGATGCTGGAATGTGAAGGAAAAAAGGTGTTGCGCATCAATGACACAAAGCTCATAGACACTGGAGGAGGATTTTTCATGGAGGAAGAGGATGATTTCAGTAAGGTGTCAGAAGCAGAGGTCATTGCTGCTGTGAGTAATTTAATGTTTTTAGTTTTACCTTTTTGGTTTGAATGCCTTTATTCTGTAAATTGAAGCATTTGGATTTTTTATTGACATTCTTTATTAGTTCTCTTGGATGAGAAAATAATTGTACCTGTAGAGTTACCCTAGTTTGTGAAGAGTGCTTAATTTTTCAAATGGAATTGATATTGAATATTGTCAATGTTAAAGATGCAGTTGAGAGGTTGAGTTGTGTAATTATTATTTTCTTTCAGAGTGTCACCTAGTTGCTTCTGGTACCCAAAGGGTGCATTAGGTACACATGTCCAGTTGAGAATCTCGTGTTGCACGAGAGAAGAATCTCGTTTTCTCATGAATTTTTTGAATTCTCAAGTATTTCTGTTATGAAATTTCAGCTCTGGAGTAGGCAACATTAGGCTGCAGGGCCCGAAAGATATAGAAGGCAGCAAGTCACGCGGTACTTCAGATCTTGGTCCTCCTAGGCGGCGGACAGTCATGGAGCAGCAGACTATTAAATCTGTGCTAATACTTCGGTTTTATTTGTACGCGATTAAAATAAATGAAACCTTTCGGGTTCACCCTGAAAAAAAATGGAACCCATCAGGCTCACACACAAGGAAATTAATGAGCAGTCTCGGTCGTGCCCCCACACTTGATAGCTTGACCGGGCACGCCTATAACATGTTGCCTCTCGGAAAGACTGCAGCTGCTGTTACCTTGAGTTGGCAAAAAAATTACGAGCAACCTCGGTTGTGCATACGCACTTCATACTCCACCAGGCATCCTTCTTAACTTCCCGGGCACCCGAGAGGCCTACAGTCGTGGCCATCCTCGGAGATGGGAAAGTCAGGTTCACTCCCATGTGATCACGACCTGGCTCACATGCCGTACCCTCAGATTCTTTCGAGAACAGGCGTAGCAGCGGCTTTTTATCACACTTTTAAGTTCGTTAGCCTCTTTGGATCAAATATCCAGGTAGATGCTGCTACGACCCTTCATCTCTTATCTACGTACTCGTAGCAGAGATTACCGCACATTGGCCCGCTCGGAGAGAGCAAAATATAACTGCGTCAAGTTCCCTATCTCTTACCGACGCAAATCGCCCAAGCACACATCACATTGTCGTGCCTACCGAGTGAACAGCAGCAGCAGAACCTCTTGTTGTTAATGAGATAGTGTAATAACTACAGTTTTCACGAAGACTATTCACTTGTATGCGTACAGAAAGTCCGTCGTTAGACCTCCTCGATATTAGTGTACCAGCTCTCTGCATCCGGATCCAGTCGTACCCTTATGTTTGTGAACTGGTCAAGGCATACTACACCTGTATTCAGCAGGTGATTTCCATATTCCACAGTAGACGTAAACCTTTAATTACCTCAAGTAGAATTATCCCCTGCAGGACACCAGCTCGGTCGTTCACATCCCACTAAGGTGCCACAAATAGGCATAACGCTCGCTCTCCCGCCCCCCTTACTTACCCGAGAGAACTGCTACAAGCACCTCCTCGGACTTATACTAATCAGAGTTCCGCTCCACGGCTTCTTTAGAATTCGTCTTTCCGGAGGTAATTACATAACCATTCTGTATCTCTCGTTACAGAATGCAACTCTCCAGGTAGCTATTACCTTATTCCTTCCCTATTTCTCGGGAAAATTCCGTAAGTACGGCCTTCCTCAGGAAATTTCCTCTCCCGGCCGCCCTCCCCACCCTCTATGTAAGAACGGTGGCTCCATACCTCCACTAAACCTTAATATGTACCTCGAAAGGACCGTAGCTGCAGCCTCTCCAATGTAGTGGATCCTTTTAAACATACCAAGCGTGCCTGTACGAGCCTACTTACTCTCGAACATCGGGAAGCTCAAAGTAACATTCCATATTATAAAGCTAGCAATGCCCTTTACAGCCCTCAGCTCCTAGGGACTTATTAGCCAATTTTGTACAATTTCTGGAGCTGTTCTCTACAATTGAAAGAGAGGGCTCGGCCCTTCCAGAGCTGCATGCTATAAACCATCCAGTTCCCACGGAGTTTACCCAAATCGTCACACGCAGTGTGGGAGTATGACAGAGTTATGACCTCGGAGCGACGGCCTGCACTCCCAGGTCATTCGCACAGTGGACACCCGATAAAATTCTACAGAACGGATTCTTTAATGTCCGTATGCTCTACAGTTCAATTATAAAATTAAAATCTCCACTTCACTCGCGTTAGTACTATTAAGAATTCTTCGAACTCTTCAGTACTTGGCAACTTGTCACCCAGCAGTGTATACGCCTCCCAGCAGTGTATACGCCTGTTTCCACAATTTACACCTAGGAAAATCACAGTTGCACAACGGCAACAATCTTGCAACGGGATACCTTCTACCACCTTCTACGATTCAATTTAGGATGAGCTTACTCTATTAGGACGTATCCGTATAAAAGAACGACCGTCTAAAGTCTAGTATAATTTTCGAATATCAAAATCGACGTTTCCATATTTCCGGATCTTACTTCCTCACTGCGATCTTATCCCTGTACTTCCGAGTTATGGATAAGTTTATTCTAGCAGTGTATGCTTAAGCTTGGCTCTCAACCAAGACCAACCAGTCTGCGTTCACTTGTTTTTTTTTCCTCAGGATTCCTCACGAGGACACCCACGTTGCCACGTCAGCCCCTCTCCCTGAGCCTATCTAGACTTTGGCACAGCCATAACACTTAACACTTGAGTGTCATGCCTAGTGTCGTCACTCCATCGTCCTTACCGCCCCCGAACGGTAACAACTTCAGTAATGTCCCTTAGGTAAGGGTAACCTATTTAACCTTGGCTAAACCCTGACCTACTTAGATGGTTACATAGTAACCACCCTCTTTACCCTTGCCAAGAGTCAGGAACATCAGTGCCTTCTCCGTCTATCCCGGCTATCGGCCCCTTTTATCCCTCTCGGCGTACGTACTGGCTCAGGCTTCTAGCCCCCAAATCTATCTGCCCGACGCGAGCATTCTTTCTCTCGAACCAGCCTAAAAGACCCGGCCCTTCGTTGAAGGCCCAGCGACCTCTAGCCCTGGCTATAGCAGACCCTCTAGACCTTCAGCTCGCCTCACTTCGGCCCTACTTCAAGAAGGCAGGCTATCCTCCGAACTCTTGGCCCCTATCCCCGGTCGGGTGCTAAAGCCCCCCTCCCCCACATACCACCATCACCGGTTGATTACTCCCTTTGGCTCCTACTCCGGGCGCTGCTACGGTTCCTCGGATCCCGTCCTCTATCCCTTCAACCTTCTCGACAGCGGGCTCAGATTCATATACCGGTACCAAGGGCGGTACAGCCCTCGAAGGAGTTCTCCGGCCTTTCGCTACCATCTCGAAATCTCGCTGCTTCTCTAGTTGACTCACGAGAGCTTTGGATTAGGCCTGTCATCTTCCCTCCCCGACGGGTTAGACCCGGTTCCCTGGAGGATGATCCATAATGTGGCTCGTACAATCCACTCGCCCGCTTGCTCGCCTTAAGCTAATGAGCTTCACTCTTTTTGAACGAAAGACCACGTCCTCGTCCTCAGGAAGTGTAGTTAATTTTCTTCTCAACCCCGAGTACTCAGGTTCCATTCCGTTTCTCTGCAGGCACCATCTTGTATCTTGGCCTTCGTCTCACCAACCTGAGTACGCCCATCAAAAACCCGTAGCGCACCGCACTTGACCCTTAATCCAGATTGCCACAGCCTGGATCCAGTCCATTAATTCTCAGGCTACATATGTGGCCTTTTAGTGCTTAGTGTAGACGAATTTTTAAACTCAGCCTCAACTCTTACTTAGCACCTTCACTTCCTACGTTCCGCTATTGTGTAGACGACCCCCGCCAAGTCCCCTACTTCAGCCTTCAGAGATCTCCGTATCCGGCTTCCCCTGCTATTACAGAGCCCTACTCCGAAGCTCTCACTTGGAACATCCTCACGTTGACCTACACTTCCGCATCCGAGCCTAACACAGCCACGCAGCTCAGGGTAGCTAGGGATCGCTCCCCTTACCGTAGCTACGTCAGCCTTTTTGGCCTCCAACCCCGAAGCTGCACTAGGCAAATTTACGCGCTCTCACCTTCGCGGCTCGTTCGTGCTTATCCGACCTTCATTTGGGTTTAGCCCGTGGATGCCTTATGCCGTGCGCCATGACTCCTACGGCTCCGCTGTTGGCATTAGGGCCGCTCTGTTGGACCCTACGCAAAACTCCACCCACTTCCAGCTTCTCCAACGGACAAATTTAGGCCTTCTACATTTGAATCGATCCTAATGCATCTGATGTTGAGTAAAAATCTCTTAGCGTTCTCCCATAGTGGAATCTGGTCCAACTAAGGACCTTCCATACCCTCTGTCCCCAGGATTACTCCAAGAACAAGGTTTCCTCTTGTACACCTTATTGATGGAACGCTATCTTCTGCGGCATACTTCCGCTTACGCCTGCTTACACTCGGAGTGTAAAAACAGAACTACTATCGAAATTCTCACATTCCGCCCTTCGCAGCAGCTTCCGTCGGTGTTCCTCACTTCATATACCTACGAGTATACCGGGAAACATTACTTTACTCGCGCGTCTGCGCTTGGCTTGGCCTATCTCACGCTTGGCATGAATTGTTCCGTCGCCATCTCACAAAATGTGTGCGCGAGGGTCATGCTATCCAGGGCTCTGAAAGCCTTGCTGGGCTACATAATCATTTTATGTCATTGATCCAAGTCATTGATCGGGCAGTTTCGAGTGGAGGGCAACATAATCGGTGAACCAAATGCGAAATGCGAGGTTCTGAAAGAACAGTATGAGTCAGTTTATAGCAACCCCACAAACCAGGACCTAGATGCTCTGCTAAGGGACCTTCTACAAAGCCAAGAACCTGTCCTCATAAGCCAAGTAATTTTTACTGAAATTGACTTGGTACACTGCATTGGAGAACTCTCCGACATCTGCTGCGAGGCCCGATGGGATCCCAGCCATCCTTGTTGAGAAACTGCAAAGAGCAGCTCAAGACACCCTTGACCATACTGTGGAGGCGTTCAATGGAGACTGGAACTATC
>VOMN01104366.1:0-12140 GCA_014899125.1 Orchestia grillus | reverse complement strand
TCTTAAAGAGAATATAAATTTCTAGTATTTCCGTGACAGACTTAAAGAGAATATAAAGTTCAAGCATTCCCGTGACAGTCTTAAAGAGAATGCAAATTTCTAGTATTTCCGTGACAGTATTGAAAAGAATATAAACTTCTACTATTTCCGTGACAGTCTTAAAGAGAATTTAAATTTCTAGTATTTTCGTGACAGTTTTAAAGAGAATATAAATTTCTATTACTTCCGCGACAGTCTTAAAGAGAATACAAATTTATAGTAGTTCCGCGACAGTCTTAAAGAGAATATAAATTTCAAGCATTTCCGTGACAGTCTTAAAGAAAATATAAATTTCTAGTATTTCCGTGACAGTCTTAAAGAGAATATAAATTTCTGTGAAATTCTAAGACATTCGCTACTGCATGAAGGATGTGCGATGTTATGTTTCGTATAAAATTTCTCAAATAGATTCAGTAGAGGGGAAGCGCAATCTTATTATGGAAGTAATTAAGGAGGCTATGAGAAATATCTTGTGTCCATAAAATTAATTTTATGGAAACAAGTTGTTTCTCGTAGCTTTTTTAATTATGTGTTTTCATTGCATGTTTAATGTTGCATAAACCATTACTCATCGACCACATGAACTTGAACTAAAATCCTTCGTTGAACTTCTTTTCGTTTCTGGCAGTAAGAAATATTTCGAATAATCGGAGAATGTAAAATTACGAAGAAATCTCTCCAATAAATACTAAATATCTTACGACTTAATACCGTTATGTAACGTAAATAAGAGGTGAATTAAAGTTATTTGCTGGTTAACATTGAAATTTTTTACAACATTCAGCAAACGGTGATAAATTAAACTATGAAATCGCTTTTTTTGCACACTCTCGGTAAGTCGGCAAAGTTTCTCCATTTCCTCCTTGTCCCGCTTAGAGTTTTGGTTCCTTGTGCATCCATAGCTCTCATGTAGATTGCGTCTTTATTGAAGACTTCCAAGTTTGGGTTGGGAACAGTTCCAAGTTTGGGTTGAGAACAGTTCCGAGGTTGGGTTGGGAACAGTTACAAGTTTGGGTTGGGAACAGTTCCAAGTTTGGGTTGGGAACACTTCCAAGTTTGGGTTGGGAATACTTCCAAGGTTGGGATGAGATTCGCCATGTGCTTTTCAAATTTTAACGTCACACTAGTAGACGCGCCCCTCCAAAAATGACGGGACAAGTAACGTTGAATTCTAGAGATACCCTCTTATTTACGGTAACTGACGGGCAGTCCGTGTCATTGATGCGGACTGCCTTATGTAACGGACGGACGGACCAAGCAAGCAACACTGGGCAATTTTTATATAGTGGGATAACCGGGAAAAAATTGTAACTTAGTTCTGCTTATGATCAATAAACTAAACAATCAAAATGTGTACCCAAAACGCAAGTAGCATTCATAAAAATAAAGTTTGAGTAAACGCTCGAAGAAAATATTGTATCGTTCTGTTGAATTATTTCATCAACAAAATCGAATAGTATTTTTAATAATATTCACATAGTAAAATAGGAATGCAGTTTTCGTTTTCTACGCCGGATCTTTCGAGGGATTCTTTGAAGTACTCTTGTACCACTGATGAAAGTGTACACCAGACTAGACAGAAAGTACACTAGGCTTGACGGATAGTACACTAGACATGACAGATAGTACTCCAGGCTAGAAATATTGTACACCAGACTAGACAGATAGTACACCAGGCTAGACAGATGGTACACCAGGCCTGACAGATAGTACACCAGGCTAGACAGATAGTACACCAGGCTAGACAGATAGTACACCAGATTAGACAGATAGTACACCAGGCTAGATTATAAAATCTAGAAAATTTATAAATAAAACCACACAACTTGAAGACTATGATTTTCTAAAATCATTCAAGAACATTGCATGGTTTCGTCAGTTTTCAAAGGATATTTTCCGTTAAGTAGTAATATTAAAACGTCGAATTTGGATCAAAAGGTTTGACAGTTCAGACTAAATAACACCGTTTTGAAATTCACCCGTGCTGAAATATGCGAGAAAATCAAAGCAGAACTATACTATTTATTAGCCTAAATTATCATGCATTGAAATTTAGCGTTTGATAGAATTGCAATCGCACTTCAGACGCAAATTCTGAAGCGTGTTCATTTTAAACAACTTCTAGAAATACTTCCAGTCTAACTCTGAAATGAAGCAGATCTTTGCATACTCATAAAATTAACGAAGCTCGCAACATCATCATGATGTTTATGTTTAGATCTATTGATGTTTATAATTGGAAAAAAATTCAAAATGTTCCACATAACACGTCAGAGCCCTTGCAGCTTCCAGCATCGGCTGCAAAACATATTACCTGACAAATTAAAAAAAAAACTTCAAAATGTTCCACATAACGCGGCACAGAACGAGCAGTGTTCATTATTGATTACCGAACACATTCCATTTGTTTATTTCGTTTTCTTTCTGCTAATCAGAGTTCCGATGCCCCCCGGGGTTGGATCTCTTTATATTCGAGCCCTGCGATACGCCGTTTACAGCAGCAAGTCCGTTTGAACTTCCCCCACACGTGCGTTTCCAACGGGAAAAGCGATAAAAAAGCAGATCCCGAACTCCATCAGCGCACCTTTGAAGTCTCCCTTTGAAATAATTAACATGTTTACCAACTCTACAAAGAGGCCTGCAAGCCAGCTCCTCGTTTTCTGTGACCAAAATGCGTTTTCTGTCATAGAGGCGCGTAGGGGTAACTGACGTACAGTAAACTTGGATGATGCCTATTGGCATTGACCTACAATCGACGCTCGCATCTACAGGGTGCACCAAAAATTATGGCAACCTAATGTTAAGATTCCAAGTTATTTATCACAGACCTACTTGATCAATTTATAATCTATATTAAGTCTAACGATGTCTCTTTTTATTTGAGAGTTACGTTATTTAAAAGACTGAGTTGTTCACTGGGTGTTCATTGAAATGCTATAGTAACCGTCCATAAGAATGGTAAGAGTAATTCGTCCATTGAAAAACTATTGGACACTTGTCGTAAGAAGGTATAGAGGTATGAAATATTTGAAGAAACGAGTACGACCCGGAATCGACCAGGCCAAGGCAGAAAACAGTTCATTCGAATTTCGCATCTCATCAAAATTAAGCGAGAAATGATAAGAAATCCCAGTCGCTCTGCTAGAAGATTGCCCACAACGGCAATGGTGAGGCAGACTTCGATGTTTCGACTCTAAAAGGAGACTATGGAAATTTTATTCTACAAAACGAAAAAACGGCACAAGCTTCCAATCCTCCACGAAAGAATGAGTTCGAAAGATGTCGACACATCCATGAACTCCTGGTGGAAGGCATACTGTTCAATTTGGTCATCACTGATGAGAAGAAGTTTGACTTTCAGCTAAGTCTCAACTAAAAACTCAGAGTTTGGGGGCAAGGATGTGTCATAGGAATGCGGAGGAGTGAATCAACATTAATCTTCAATGCCTGTGACCGTGTGTCGGCTGCTATCATGGTTACTGGAAGGTGTCCTCTTGCTTTGTTTTTTCGGAAGTTAAAATTTACAGCCAGCTTTTCATTTACAATATTTCAGAAGCGGATCTTTTCACACTAGCAAATGGACACATTGATGGTGAACTTTGAACCATTCAACAAGATTTTGCTCCATCGCAAGGCTCCAAATTTACTCAAAGCATGATTCAGACATACATTCCGGCATTCATCACCAAAGATGAATGGCCCTCGCGAAGTCCGGATCTGAACTCGCTTGAATTTTGGTGTAGTCCATTTCAGAGAGCAGGGTTTGCAAATCTCCGCGGGCATCACTCAATGATTTGAAGGCTTAACTATGTCGAAAACGGACTCTGATCCCTCACCACACACACAGCATGTCGCTTTAGAAGCCTTCCAAACACAACTCAAGAATGATATCCAAAATTATGAAAGCCATATTGAATTAATCTTTTTCAGTACCCTTAAGACATTCACTACCTATCATTCACAAATCAATGTTTCATTGTTACTGTTTTTTCACTGAGAAACCTGGCAAAATCTGCGTTGCCACAATTTTGACGCACCCTGAACAGACACAACGGGAGAGAGTCTGTCCATTAATGTTGGACTTATAGGAAACATCGCACATTGTTTCAAAAATCCTAAGTACTTACCTGCGCGCTATTGAATAAAGAAAAGTCTGCTGAAATTGGCTAATGTAAATTACTGTAAATTATACAGAGAGATCCGAGTTAAATATCGAAAATCCCTTTCTGAGGTCGATTTGGACTCATCCCACCAATTCCCACCAATTGGACACATTCAGGTGCCTCAGTCGCTCTCGAGTCCGTTGCACCGAGGTCCATTGATGCGAGCGTCAACAGCACACTCGTAAAAAGCAAGGTCGATTCATAAAATGCGAGCTAGGTAGTCGTAGAGTAAAATACCTTCGAGTGATTTAAAAATTTCAAACTTTGTTTTTCATAATATCCGTTTTGCAGAAATCGTGTGACTCTCCCTTCTCAAAACGCGGCTGTGATCAGACATGTCGTTTGCATTATATAGCGTTAAGAAAGTCTGTAATTTTTATCTGTCCTAGCGCTGGCAGTGGTGAAGGGTTTGAAATTATTCCGCGATAAAAATTTAAAATTATTTCAGAACAAAAATTTGGAATTGCTCCACAATAAATATTTGATTTTTTAATCACGATATCTCATTTCCTCACAAAAAAACATTATACGTGTGTTTGCTGTCATCTCGTCTCGCAACGTAGAATTGCCTGGCGCAAAATGAACAAAATAAAATAAAAATGAGTTTTTCTTCGGATGAGTTTACCCACGCGCTTCCAGCACTTCGTTTTCGTATAAAAACACGTGAACTGTTTGTACTAGCAGAAAATTTTCCGGCAATGTTTGAGAGTGGGGGAAAATTTGCGAGTTGTATAACGATATCTATGAAAGTTTTTATAAAACATGTACCGCTTTAATTGTATGTATCAAACTTAAATCAAATGACGTGGGAATGAAATGTGAAAGGAAAGAAAATATAGAATAATCATAAAATCTCTTTATAGTTTCAAAATATAATTACTAAAGCAATTAATAAACCTATTAATTTGGTTGGCTTCTTGTGATTTCAATGTGAATAAAATCATGGAAAACCACTGCGTACAATGAATCAAGGAAAATTAGCGCATCTTACGAATCACTGAGTAATTGAAATATAAAATTGCGAAAAGACTCTATTTATTGCAAAAAGACTCTAGGAGCGAAATATTTACAGGCTCAAAAAGACTAAAAGAACCTGTAAATATTTCGTTCGATATCGAACACAAGTTGACGCTTCGAAATGGAAAACATTTCAGATAGAAAAGACTTTACTCTAGCAACGCAAGCAGTAGACTCACAACCTTCAGTCGCCTGCCAATCTTGCAATCATCCATGCAATCATCCCTGCAATCATTTGACGACATAGTGTTGCCAAATCCTATCCTCAGAGACGGAAACCTCTAACCAGTACCAAAATGTACCGAAAACAATGTGTTTTGGCATCAACGCAATTGTTTAGGGGTTTCCTGTCTACGTCAAAAATACGATCGCTTCGCAGAATCATGAATAAATACAAAATCATATTTCTCACTTGAAGAATCTGTGGTGGGGTTTTACGAGCAATTTTCGGTAAGTGTTGCGATGTTGTGCATTAATTGCTGCAAAAATTTGCGATCACGTAAAATTGCGGAGTTTTCTAATTAGTGTTAAAGTTGTAACTCATTTCTCAAGCAAAAAATTGAATTATTCGACAAACTTTCAATAATCTAAATCATTATTTCCTTTCGGATACATTTGGGGAATTCTACCTGATTGCGATTTCCAATTTCGGCAATTCTTTAACCTTGACTGGATTTTGCTCAATAACCCCGAAAAGACCACCCATTTTTCCCCATGAAACACAAATTGCCTAAGCATTAGCTCGCTCGTATTTCACGCTTTGAAGCATGAAGTTCGCTCGTGTGCACATTCACCCTAGCTTTGAGACAAACAACAAAGATTTAAGAGCACACTGTGTTATTTCTAGCGCACGATATTCGTGACAGGGGTCCTTATCGGGTAAAAATTTTGATAGCGCCGCGCCTGATGATGAGACCTATTATTGGATCGAACGCCGAGACTCTTCGAGGCTAATGTTAGCTTCAATTCCAAAGCCGATTTCCAATTAGTACCAAGTTTCAAGACATATATCCAAAAGCATCAGAGGCTTCAAATTCGACGTATTTTCTACTTTGCACGTCACGACGGAAACCAAGACCTGCTTTCGTTTAGCCCGACTCGAGCATTCGTAACCCCACATTCATTCGTCCATTTATAGATTTATTTGTCGCTTTATGTATTCGCTTTGTTTCGATATGAAGGAACGGTCCCGGTCCCAACGAAGCGTAACTCGGGACCAAAGGGCCAGTCCCCAGTGGTGCAGCTGCAGCAGGGCCCGCTGATGGGACTCGTAAATATCGCCTCAGGGGCCAGTTTTCCAATTATGCCCATTGTGACACCGGCCTTTTCGGCCCGGCCTGCTCTGCCCGCCGCCGCTCCGCTCCTTCTGATTTGGGCGCATTCTACGAATGAAAATAAAGCGACAAGCAAATAATGCTCTTGATAGCAGTCAGGAATCAGCAGTCGACGATAGTCAAGTTCAAGTATTTTGTTCCTAGACGCGAGCAGAACATATGCAGAGAAAAAGTCAAAGCTCTTGCGAAATACTGTTCTTCAAGAGGAGTTAGAATTATTTTCCATCTTCCGTTTTTGCATATACCAGAGTACTAATCACTATAATTGAGGGTACTATCCTAAAATTACATTTTTGTGCATTTCTTCCTGATATTACAATTGAAACATTTTAGTATTACAACGCATATTATCTTGGGATGTCTTTGCAAACTTGGGATACATACCATCCTGGTATTGTATTGGTATGCATATTATACTGTACCACACACACATATTTTCTAGTCTCACAATGCGTACTATCCTACTCAGCACACCCTACACGTATATCATCACGTATTAAGTTACTGCACATGCTTTCGTTTTACTGCAACGCATTCCATTGTATTATCACCTTTCAAATCCTCTGAACGCCACCTTGGTATTCATCTTGTTTTCTAGGCCACTTACCGACTTCTCATCCTTTAAAGTGTCAGTTGACCCTTTTTTCTACCTGAGAAAAAGGCAGGTAATTTTAATGCGGTTGTTCACTCGTAGCTTCCTTAGAATAGAGTTTTTGTTGATGTCCTCATCGGTCTTGATGGTATCTACGCTACGACTGCCTCAAAAAAGCCCAGCAACAGGCAGAGCTAGACGAACATTACGATCTCTACTCGAATTTGCAAGACCAGCAATCAATCGCACTAGTACAAGAGAGCCGGAGTGTGACGAACATGTACTTTCAGAACTCGAACTTAACAGACAAACAATCGTGGAAGTACACGGTCACTGACCAGCAGCACCTGTGGCCTGCGTAACTGCCTCTAAGTTAAGCTATAGCAGTTTTTCTAGAATTCGGAGCGCCGCCTACACACTTGTGAATTGGTAAAGGTGTTCCTGACACATGTCGGTGTTCTTGCGTGTCATGCGACGCTGATGTTCGAGCGAGACAACATTTGCTTTGTGTATGTATGATTTATGTTGAATGAAATTCACGTTCTTTCCTGTGGTTTAAAAAATTTAGATCTCTTAGAACGCTTGTCTGATGATACAGTTCACTGAACTTCTGTAGCATCTTAAAAAGTTCGCAGAAAGGATTCGAAATGTTCAAAAAATTTCTCGAGCACCTTGAAATTTTATTTCAAATGACGCCAGAAATCAATTCATGGCATTTGAAATAACCAGCATAAAATATGAAAACATGTTTTGCTTTTGTTTAACTGAGCTCTATTATAACGAGACGAAAAAGTGATCGTGATATTTTCGTCTCGTTAGCAATAATATGAAAACAGCACTACCTACGTCTTTGGAAAATTGCGTTGACGTAAATGGACAAGATGCTTGTAATATAATTAAGTTAGAACTGATTGAAATTTCGCAAATTTGCCGCTAAAATTACAACGCAATGAGTTTAAAAAGCGTTCGATATACAGAATTCTTCAAACGCCACCCAATTCTCATACCTATCACATAATGCAACTTTCTTGTAATATGCGAATTTCATTACGCATGAACGATATTTAAAATTAAGTGCTCAACACACAGCTATCCCAAAAAGTCCCAAAAGGATGGTAAAACACGAAGCATTTATATTTCACCCCTAAGTGTCGCGTGGGTCCCCCACATGGATCATTCAGTGGGGCAAATTTGAAACGACCTGCCACCCTCCCCTCGAAATTGCCCTCATCAGAAATTATTGCATTGATTTTTGGCGCAATGTTGTCTCCGGAATATCGACCCGCTGGGAGTTCATTGATTGAAAGACAGATGGCTCCGTGCGGCTCCGCCAAGACTGGGGGCGAAGTTCAGACTTCGTACAATGTAATTTGGACCGTAAGTGCATCACGCGTTTTAAGTTGCAGTGTTTCGTGCTAGGAATTTAGGTTGAGAGTACGCTTGTGTTAGAGGAATCCGAAGGAATTGCTTGTTGTTTTGAAAAATTCCAGTGTGCTGGAGTTCTTTTTTCAAAACGTGGTGGCACATGGAAATATTGTGAGGACGTATTTTCTATTTAGTTTTAATGCATACTGGCTAAATATTCCAAGATCACTTAAGTAGTGCCACAAAAACTATAAAAGCATCTATGAAAATTCAATAAGGAATTTGATTGCATCAATCAAGCAACTTAGATTGGTTTGAGAGGCGTACACGGAAGTGCGCGGCTTCCATCCAATTTTGAGTCCGGCTTATGCAAATTAAAATTAGTTTTCCAAGTCAGGCTTAGCCAAGCGAAATTACGTACGTCGAGTCTCGTGTAGCGAAGCTGCGTAAAGTTAGAAAAGTTGCTGAGTTGTTTCAGTCTACATATTTTCCGGTAAAAATATGCAGGTAAAGCATTATCGTTACTCTGAATTGGCCTGGGTACTTTTTTCTGCCTAACTAATTTTTGCCGTATTAAAATCCCAAGACACATGCCGGATTGCAATATGTGTTATATTTTCCGTTTTGTTCGATATGTATATTCTGGATGAACTCTCATTCATTTTTCAGATGAGTAACTTAAATTCAACACCGCACGATCCTCTGTTTCGCAGAGTTCATCACTGACATATTTCTTCACACGTGAAGAAAAGAGAAGAAGCAGCGTGATGGGAAACATATCTTCAGCGACAAAGTTTTCGGCGCACAAATGTCCTATTGTCAGGGCAGAAACAAGAGGGAAGTCAATATTTTCGCATATCCTTCATACATCTTTACAGTTCGGTAGAAAAAACACCTGCGGTAGAGAGATGAGGTCTGCAAGAGCTCCTGAGGCGTCTGGAGAACATGGCTCCCTATGACCAATGATCGTTATCATTCATAGTAAAAGTGCTAGCTCCGATCAGAAATATATATTTTTTGCTATTATATATATAAATATAATAGCTAAAATGAGCAGTGGTGGTTTCCATTTAGCAAGCTCATTTTCTTTTTTGAAATTAAAATTTGCTTTCACACCGATTACCATCTAAATTGTCTTCCATAATCATCGGAGGGCTTAACTTTACATAATAGTGAAAGAAATTGTACCTATTTCAAGTAGTCGCTAGGAAAAATAATGCAGTTAAATTGTCTCACTTTAAAATCCTATAAGCCGTGATTTAGGATAAGCGCGTGATAACATTCAAACTGCGACAACCTTATCTAATCGCAAGGGTTATTCAGTCCAGCCCTTGGATGTAGGATTCTCACTCTGTAATTTAAATTAGAGTTCTCGAAGGGTATTGGAATTTCGAACCCTCAAGACACATTCATGTGACTCACCCTCGTAAGCTGGAACATTCAAAGTCAACTATGTCGACTCAATGCGCTAGCTGGACTTTTAATAATAACCTCAAGCCTCCTTGACTGTAATAAAAAAGCTCCAGCGCCTGCATCGTTCTTTATTCTCCTCTCGATTCCTAGCTACAATAGCGAAGGAAAATTCTCACTCAAAAATTGAGCGCAAAGTTTAATTGCGATAGTTTCCAGGATTCTGAAGCTCCGAGCGCCGATACCTCCATGTTCGCAAGAAAACTTGAGACGCTTTCAAAGCTCAAACTTCGACTTTTGACTCGGAATTCAATTTCCTCGCAATTGTAGAGAGCCACAAAGTTCACGTACACCTGCTATTATAGCAGTATTAACCGAGATGCAACCTTATCTAATCGCAAGAGGGAAGTCCATCATACCGGCATGTTTCACAAAACCGATAACATGTTCATGTAAAAATATGAACATCTGTTTTATTGATAACCACAGAACGTATTTAATCCGTGGTTTCAAACTTTTGGAAAGGAAATTAAAAATCTGAAGGGAAACTTGAAAAGTTTTGAACCGCGTTTTCAGATTTTTATCTGGTAACAAAGATAGAAGATTTGAAAGACATCCCGTAGAAGTTTGAACAAAGCAGCACCTAGTCACATTGGAACAAAACTAAGAGACGGATATGTTCCTACGTAGAAACTTGAATTCTGATTTCGAGTACTTCACACATTTATATCTTCAGTCCTTACTTACTGGTGTTATTGGAAAATTAACTTTAAGACAGCCCACGTTAACAGCCTGAAACTACCTACTTTACCGTGACCACAAAACGTTTTGAAAATGTACTTTGAAATTTCAAATCGTCTGCACAGGATGAACATTCTAGCATTTTGCCGCGCCCGTAACGACAGGACATGGTCGTCATTCATGACTGATATTCTTTTAACACGAGTACGTTGGCTATCGTTGCAGCATAAATACATGCGTGCAATTAATTACATAAATATCATTTTGCGTATCAAAATACTTGAACACGTACACATCTTTGCGCTAAAATCGACGGCTTTCACAAGTAGATGACAAAAGGTAAATTCAATGACGCTTCCAAAAATGGTGAGAAATATCGTTCGGATACGTCAACAAATCATCTCGTTCATTAGCAAAGGGAGTAATTCAGTTTCGTTTCAGAGAGTTTAAAACTACTTGGAACATTTCAATACAATAGTGCACCCATTCGTAACGCCCGGTCCATTCCTCCGGCCTAGTAAATGCTAGAGGCCTGTGCACCATCAGCTTCGATTAAAACCTGCATCGCTATTCGAATAGTTTTCATTACTCCTAATGACATTGTGTACTTTCGACTCCAATCAAAGCGCTACATTGAATTAGTCCTCAAAACACATCAAAGTTGTGAGACTCAATTGCCGAGTGTTCTTTTAGCGCCGGACTGGGGAACACAAAGACGCCCTTTGTCGGGATATTCGCCCATCTGCGTGCGGTTTGCCTTTGGGATGCATTTATTTGGCCAGGCTTCGTTAATCTCATCAAGCAATCGGCGGAGTGCATGGCCGTCCATCCGCAACCATACGAACGACTTTTCTCGAGAGCAGCAATGTAATTACATTAGTGCCACTCCCGAAAATTATGGGCGATTTTCTCTTACTAGCCCAAAGAAAACGGAGGCCTGCTGATTCGGTTAGCCGTTTTTTGCTGGGTAGTTTTTAGAGTTTCAAGTATTTTTGAGTGCCGGAAAATGAGAAGACTGAAAGTGGTACAAAAGATTCGAAACTGAAAAGAAATTTAACAAAATGCTGACCCAGAACGATCGAGTTTGAGTCAATTAGACCTGGATAGTAGAAAATTGAACGGTATTCGGGAGAATAAAAATTACTTTTATACCTGAATGAGTGTGCGTTTATTTATCCTACTAATATGAAACACACATTCTTTCACTGACTACTTTTCTTGACTGTAGTACTAGAAATATAGATTATATGATATTTTATCATTTATTTCTGAAATTGAATATACTAATACTTCTATCGACTGTAAGGTCGTGTACTGGAATTTTATATCGTACAAACACCTAAGAAATACCTTTACTTTCAAACATGCATGAATTTCATGGCAATGAAAAAACATGTATAAATCTTTCGCCTGTAAGGGAGAACATAGATCCCGTCAAAAGTGTTATGTACAACATATTTACCCTGTATTTCTAGGCAG